>MU223549.1:70525-91967 GCA_018584345.1 Thuja plicata | reverse complement strand
AGAGATCTAGGGTTTGAATGATGAATTTGAATTCTTGAACCAAATCCCTTCAAAGGCTTGAAAGCTTGAATCTTTGATCTTCAATGGAGAGCTTGAATGCTTGAGAGGAAGACTTGAACACCTTGATGCTTGAACTTTTTGCTTGATCACACTTTGTTGGTTTTTCACTTAGTTGATGGTTAATGATTTTGAGAGACTTTGTGCTTCATGGTTAGAGAAAATAAGAGGAGAAAGCTTCCTTTTATATGAAACTAGGGCACAATCTTCTACAGAGGCCGACATAGGAGAATTAAATTCCAATTAAAACCATGCCCCTAGAAGAGGACCTATATTAAATATAATTTAAGAATCATCGCTTTGGAACCCAAAATAGCCGACCCGGAAGCGGGAAATGAATTTTTGATGACCTCCGGCAGCCGACTGACTTCCAGACTTGAAAGGGGGACCCAGGTCAAGGTCGAGGTCATCCTTGACCTAGGTCAAGGTCGATGTCGACCTTGACCCAGGGAGTCAGGACCCCTGGAAAACATGCCAGTTGGGATGGAAGGTGCTCGGAGAGGCCCAATCAGGGTCCTAAACAGACACAGAAGTGAGAGAGGATGCAGAAATGAGGGGAGAATGTGATGGTGGTCAAAAACACCCCCTAAGGAGGGCTAAATGTTCTTATCATGGAAGTGCTTCCATTTTAAGACGATACACTAATTAGATGAACAAGTATACTAAGAACATAAGTTTCCAATGGCACTAGATAGGTATTGGCCAACTCAACCTACTTTGGATTTTTTTTGAATTTTCACTTGAAACATATGACCCAATCAAATTGTGGCACATGGCCTTTGTATATACCATGTTTACATCATGATTACAATGTCAATGTTATTTTCATTATTTCTAATGTCATCAAGGAATTCTGAGGAAAATCAACCTAATATCACCCAAAAAAAGTGTTTCCCAACTCACATATTTTTTGCATTTTTAAAATTGTTTTTGCTAAATTGTATGTCACAATCACAATGTGCCATATAACAGGCTCATATGCCCCTGTTAGAATCAATTATCACATTGCTAATATCATTCTCATTATTTTTAATCTTATCAAGTAATTACAACCAAAACCTTCCCAGTATGACCAATTGGAATCAACCCCATAATCTATAGGTAAGAGAAACTTGAGTACCTAAGGCATGGATAGTTGAGTTATGCTCACTATTAGATTTTTAATCAACCATGCAACAATTTTATCCATTCCATATGGAAAATTCCCTTTACTCTACGATCCTCCCATTTTGTCACATGGCTATATCCACATCATTAGTTGCTAGGCCCTAGGGTTAAGCCTAAAATAACTTTTGGGAAGAATTTGAGGGATTAAATAGACTTTTGGGGGGAGTAAAAGTAGACCTGGCAATTATTTTCTTTTCTATACATGGAATCCAAGATGTAATAAGATCTAACCCATACTACCGATGAAATTTTTTCCTATAGAAACAACTGACATTCTAAATGGATAAAACCTTACATTGGAAGAGTTAGCAATCTCTTCTCTACTTCTCTGTTGCAAGCAATGCATATTTTGCTTACAATAAGTATTGGATCTTTTTCATTTTTAAAGTTGGAAGTTCAATAAACATGATTTGCAACCAACAAATAATGAGATTCTCATTTTCTCCCATTTGTCCCATCTAATTCATATTAATAAAGGACTAGAAATTGGGAAGTTATAAATAATGAACCCTAATGTCATAGTAGATTATATATATACAAGGTCCATATCAATCAGAATATTAACTCCATAAGCAAAGAGAATAAATATTAATATCTTATCGAGAGTGACTGACATTAATAGTAACACCTTGTAGACGAATTTAGAGAATACATTTCCATTTAATGTAAATGTTACAAATATTTATCATTACTTTGATCACTCAATAATCCCTTTACTTTGGTTCTTTACATCTTTTTTGTAACATGAGTTGCTTGTAGACAATATATCAACTTTTTAAGTTAATAGCTTTCCAACTTGCTTTAATAAGCTAATAAACTTAGCTTAATAGTTATCTAACAAGGTAGTGTTGTACTTTTAGCAGATATTTTCTTTCATTACGTTGTCCTTACATAGTACATCTAA
Organism: Thuja plicata; assembly: GCA_018584345.1. Taxonomy (NCBI): domain Eukaryota; kingdom Viridiplantae; phylum Streptophyta; class Pinopsida; order Cupressales; family Cupressaceae; genus Thuja; species Thuja plicata. The sequence goes on along the minus strand of MU223549.1, from coordinate 89,839 downwards.
CAATCTTATAATATTGAATGTTTTGGTTTAATACAAAGATAGTGATATGGCATTAAAGCTTTACGTTGAACAAACAATTCCATTAATATTGTTATGATTTCTTCACATGTTAATAATCAATGGATCAAGGGAGAATTTGGTGGGGTTAAATGAATTTAACGAGGTTATGTGTGGAAATTGTTATGTATAATAGAAGTTCAAATTATAATTCAGTATACAAATAAACAAATAAAATAAAGAAGACAATTCACTATGAGAAAAATGGGCGGAAATTATAGAAACTAAATTTTAAAAATTGCACACATGATTATGTTATGCTTCTATTTTCTTCACTCATACAACTAAATAATTATACATTGTCCTAACATATACACATATTCAAACCATACCAACAAACCTAAATACCCATGTGAGGACTAATTCCTAACACCCACCCTCCTTAGTGCAAACATGGTAAAAAATTTCACACTTTCAACTATAGCAAGCCTAACTCTTGTGGCTCATTATCTGTATTCAAATGAAAGATACCTCTCATCAACCTTTCATGGTTTTCACACAAGTTTACCACAAATCTAGAAATGAACAGGGTCACACTAAGATGTTCACCTCATATGATTTTCAAGATTGCCAATAATTGTTTCAAGATCCATGAACAACATTAGACTAGTGCCTGATGTGGTGACGGCTAGGGTTTTGGTGGTGGGTTCCTCCTCTTTCCGGACTTCTGGTCTTGCGATTTCTGAGGTATCGACGGAGTCCTTTTCTAAGATTGTGTCCAATTCTTCGGTGGTGGAGAAAGGATTTAAGGTTTCGACCCCGGTTCAGGTATGTGGTTCCCTCTCGGTTAGGCTCTCTTCTGAGGCTGAAGGGGATTTGGAGAACAGTACATAGATTTTTAAATCTCATGGATTGATCTGCCGCTTTAGGGGTTTCTGGCCCAACCTTCCCCTATTGCACGATTGGGTCACTCGTAAATGGGAACCATTGTTTTCAGGTACGGTTCACATTTTCCCTATGGCCAAAGGGTTCTTCATTGCAAAGTTTGACCTGGCTGAGGATAGAACTAAGATTCTGTGTGATAAAAAAAATTGCTAGGAGGATGATACATTGATGCTTATGGTAACGCCCTGGCATCCAGATTTTAATCCTTCTTCTGAAACCCTCATTAAGATCCCTATTTGGGTTAGACTCCCTAATCTCCCTCTTCATCTCTGGCATGACTCCATCCTTGAGGAAGTGGGTGAGGCTTTTGGGGATTTTCTGATGTTGGATCATGATTCCTACAACATTTTTCATTCCACTGTTGCTCGTATTTTAGTTGATCTTGACATCTCGAAGGGTCTCCCAGCTGAAATCAAAATTGAATCAACATCAAGATCTTGGATCCAGACGCTTGACTACGAGGGTATCCCCTTAAGATGTCGAAATTTTTTTAAGAATGGCGACATTTCCTCCCAATGTGACCTGGAACACAAGAAAAAGAAATCTTCTCCCTCTTGGTGGAAGGGCACTTCCACAAAACATTACACAGTTATTAAAATTTCTTCTCGGTCTAGGAAGAAGGATGATTATGTTCTTCCTCCAGCTGCCCCTGCGAGGTCAATGGTGGTTGTTGATTTTGAAGCAGTGTCTGTTGGAGACTCCTCTTCTCTTCTTCCGCTGGCTGTTGTTGGTGGTGGGACTGTTGGTGGGTCTGTGTCTGCTGGGGCAGAACCAAATCATTCTCCACTGGAAGTTGTTGTTGATAGGACTGGTGGTGTTGGCTTGACTGGTATTGTTGGAGTGTTGGCTCCTGCTAGTTATGATTCGGTTGCTCCTCTTACTGATAGACCTTTGGTTGGGGGTAAAGATAGCCCGGTGTTGGATATGTTGCTGATAGATCCTTCTCCATTATTGGTTTCTAGTTCTTCAGCTTTGGACTCTTTGTGCTGGCAGAATGATGTTGCTAGAGTTGAAGATGGTTGGGTCACTGTTAAAGGTAAAAAAATTAAGAGGTCTTCTTCATCGTTTAACATGACCCTTCAGTCCCATAAGGGGACGAGATGATTGGTTTCCTTCTTCTTGCTACTGCTCCCTAATATTTCACCTTTTGTAGCAATTTTGGTAGGTTTTCTATGTGCTCATGGTGTGTGTGATTCTCTTAGGCTTCGGTTGATCTGTCTTGTTTTGGGAACTCTTACTGTTCTATCTTAAGTTCCTATATGTACAGGGTTTCAGGGCCCCTTCAAAACCTGTTGTTACCATTAATCAAAAACATTAGACTAGTGTTTTTGTTTACCATAATATTTTTCACTAGGAGGAAGTACATCACATGAACTGGAAATAGACTCATATGCATATACGTACTTTTAGGATTGCATGCTACTATCTAGATCTTGTTGCACATAATCACCTACATACACGAACTTGCCTTCACTTTCAATGAACTTATCATCAACTGACCACAATTCCAAGAATTCTAGCATTTAGAGAATCTCTATAGCTAGTATCTCTCCTATACAACTATTTACAATATCAATGATCTCTACATTCTCCTCTTTTTCAAACTTAGTAGGGGATTGTTTACAATGTTCTCAATTGTAGCCACTTTTGTTGACCATTGTCACTCAATCTTTAACAACATAGAAAACTGCCACTACTAGTAGAAGTTACCTCGAATTTAGTCAATTTGGCACAAATGGTTTTGTCACCAATAAGATTTTGTGGGCCTATTGCTAGTGACTAACGAGAGGCACTAATTGTTCTCTGGTCTATAAATGTGGTATCCAAATCATACTAACAAACCTAAACACCCATGTGGGGAATAATTCCTAACATTCACAACATGTGTAGAATTATAACAACAAAGTTGTATCATGCTAATTTGTATGAGAATAGATGTGGGATAATTGTCTCCTCATCATTCTAATTGTGAATAATGACTATGCATATTAATATACAGAGAGGGAAGATGTAACATGAATTGAACATTATTGCTTCACAACTAAGTTGAGTTTGTAGATGTGTTGTGACCTATGGGTGGTGAATAGGATAAGGATCATGTTGACAAAACTACAAAGATTGTCAAATAAAACTTCAGATTTCCAATCAGATTTAGTTACTCCAATCCTATTAGATTAGTCGCCCTCTTTGAAGAGCATTACTCACCATTAAATGTAGTTGTGACACAAGATGTGGAAAGAAATTGGCAACCTACACGTTTTTAACTATTTTCATTTGGAAGGCATTTGGCATGCTTCTATGATCTAGAAGAGGGATCTTGTGTTGACATGTGATGTGTGACATGTGTGTTTCATGTTGTAATTAATGAACTGACCCAATTTTGTAGGAACGTTGCATTTTGGATTGATCTCTATTTGTTGAAAAGTTTGAGCAACATATGATACATCCAATAGAGGTCGAAAGTAATGGCATAAAAGTTGGGTTCTGAAGATTCAATGTAACCCAATGTAAGAAGGAAGATTAAAGCTGAAAGAATTATCTCTTTGCTTGGAGATGGTTTATGGTTCATACCAAAGTTGTCAAAGCTTGCACTGAGGTCATGTTAGTCTTTCCTTTGCAGGTGTAGTCATATGCAATCACTAAATTGAAAGGAATTGCACTCAATGCTTGTCATCTTGTTGCTTATATTTCGCATTAGCGTGCTACAAAATTATTTGCACTTACAATTAAATGTGTTGAATGAATTAGACAAATTTGTCAACTTCCTTTTAACCTAAATGAGTTTTTGTTGATGGTAGAATAGAATGAGCTATGTTAATGGGTACAAAAGTTAGAAACCAATGTAAACCTAAAAAGGTTTATGTGATAGAGTGATGTGTAGCTTATTGTAGTTGCACTAAATGAAAGGCAAGATTTCATTTCAAATTTGTTTCCCCTTCAAATTACACTTTGAAAAGATACACTATCGTGTTTACCACTTTTGTCTATCCATTAGTTTGGGGAAGAATACAATGGATTTGTTCACTTTGTGTTTAGCATAGACCAAAGTGATTTCCATAATTGCTTAAGAACCTTGTTTCTCTATTAGAAAGATATTTTTTGAGAGATTCCATGTGGATTCAAACATGTTGAAATTGTAGTTGAGCTATTTCCAAAGTTGTGAATGTTTTCTTACAAGGAATTAGAATTGTCATCTTTGAAAATCTATCAACTACTAGAAAAGCATAATCACTACAATGCTTACTAAAAAAAGATCAACATAAAGCTCATGATCATATGTTGTGTAGCTCCAGTGAATGTTTCCCTTTGGTAAGCAACTAGGTGACCATGTTGGTCAAGATTGCTTGAAGTGCATCTTTAGATGCATCAATACCAATCTCAAATGGTTACTATAGATCTTGACAACACAAACTATACTAATGTGAAAAATAGCGCCTTCCAAAAAAATTGCAATGCTTTTTGTTGTGCAATTAACCATGTGAACTTTACTTTAGTGTCACCTTTGGTAAGTTGGTTCAATTCCAAGTCACATAAGAAAACCCAAAGATAAATCTCTTGTAGAAAGTTTCTAATCTCAAGAATTTGCAAGACTGTGTGATTCTTTAGTTACATGGCTATTCCTAGATAATTTGAATCTTGGTTGGGTCCACATGCATTCTTAGTGTTCTTGTAATGTATCCTAGAAATTTAATCTATCATATGGAAAATGCACATTTCTCTAGGCATGCATCCATCTTATGTTTTACAAAGTGTCAAGCACTTGTTTTATATGTGCATATGTTCATTACATTTTTTGTTGAATATTGAGATACCGCTAAGGTAAGCTACAAAAAATGTAATAGTGGATGGCCTAAGAATGACATTAATCATCTACATGAATGAAGCTAGAGTATTGGTTAAGCCAGAGGTCATGCCTAAACATTCAAATAAGCCTTTTTTATCGTTGAAGATTATCTTCCAAATGTTTGTAGCTTAAACAAGCATTTGATGATAACCTAAATTACCATCAATTCTCGTGAAGACTTTCACACTATGGAGCTAGTCTAGCAAATCCCCAATCCTTACAAGAGGGTAGTGGTTCTTCATTGTGATTTGTTGTGAGCTTTGTTATAAATGCACAATCTCCCTCTATATGTCATCCTTTTGTGGAAGCACAATTAAGTTGCCACAAGGAAATGAGTTGGACTTCATGTGTCCTTGATCCATGAGTTCATAGATTTTCCACTTCGATTCTTCATTCTCATAAGATGATCTACAATATAAAGAAGCATTATGTAGAGGTAGTCTAGGAATCAAATCAATAATACATCTTACCAAACAATGTGTAGACACTTCCTTTGCCAACTAAAGATGTCCTTGTATTCTTCTAAGTTGTAGTTTGATTCTAAGTCTCTACTATTAAAGAGGAAAATAATGCTATGAATGGGTGCCACAATGCATTCTTACATTTGGGCTCACCATCATTGACTGCCACAATTGACTAGCTATGTACTTACACTGTTTAGTGTTAATGAGTGATAGCTTAGGAATTGTCTTTGTCACCAACATCTATAACAACATTTCTTGAATTTGCTCCATAGGTTGCATGTCAGTGATAAAGACATGATTGCCCAAGTAAAACATCACATACATCTAAACAACATTCCAAATGATTGTATCTTGGAAAGGTTTGATGTTGTACCCTAGTTGACACTAGTGACCTGTTTCTAAGATCATACATTGAACCATCTAAAGGAGTATGGTTGTGAGTGAAGCATTAATGGCAGTTGAACCTTCTACTTTAAAAGAAATTATATTATTTTGACTTCCATTTTCAAAATAAAGTGTATTTGTTGATTGTTGATCCACATTGAGAATGGAACGATCTTTCCACTTCCATGTGTCTGCAAGGGAAGTAGAGATGTCTGCAGTACCAACCATAACACCAGATGCGTATTTCATGATCTACTTCTACTTACCTTGTTTAATGCCGCAGTGCTAGTACCCAAAATCTCAAGCTATGCAAGTATTTTTCTAAGAACACCACTTTGCTTTGGAGTGACTACTAAAGTTACAAACAAACCACCTCTTGCTTATCTTGGATTTCTTATTTTGATCATTCGATGACTGGTTCTTTTGTGGATGGCATTGAAAGCCAGTCTCTAGTTTGGAATTCTATTTTGAAAGCTTAGATTGGGGTTTGGTTTGAGACTTGGAACCTTTGGTCTTCATCGTGACTTTGGCCTTTGATGCAAACTTAGAAGCAAATATGCAAGTTTCTTTAGTTGAAGAGATTTGTTGGAAATCCATATTTGATTGGATATGTGGCCACAATAAATGTTTGTGAGAACAAATATGAGATGTCTGCCTTCTCATCATTTTTACTACAAAGAATGGTTATGCACAATAATATCCAAAGAGGGGAGATAAAAACCAATCGAATCGAACCACTTCACAATTGTAGAAGGTTACTTAGGCCTTATGATGCGCCATGTGGGTATTAAATAGGATGAGACTCCCAGTAATGAAACTACAAGAGCTGTTAAGCAACACAGAGATTTACAGTGAGATTTAGTGACCCAGATCCTCCTGGACCAATTTAAAAGTTAGTCATACTTGAGTTACATTGCAATAGATCCGCTCCCTATCTAAATTATATTTCTTGTTTGTACCATCAGCATACATTTACACAAGTGGATATTGTGTATACCATTTCAGTAATAGCTATGTGAGGGTTTCGTTTTGCTTCTATAATATACTTAAGAAAGAACCTTTGAGATAATCTCTGTCAGTGGTGAATGTAAGTTGTTGGTTTTGCAAGTGCTTGAAGAATATATGCTTTTCCAAGTAGAAAATAGTTGGATTCAAGTAGCTCATTATTTTGTACCTAATGACATTCATTTTCTGTGGATGCCATTGATTGCAATGGTTAGATATGAGAATAACAAGAAAACTTGTCTATGGCTAGACAAGATTGTAGTTTTCTTCTGAACACAAAGGTGTGCTCATAATGATTCTTTTAAGGTCCGTCTTAGGCAAATAGTTCTCTCTCTCCGTTATTTTTCTTTGTAAACAACGATGTTAAAAACATGCTGTAATATGCAAATTGGTGTATCGGATGAAAGACGTAACACTTCTGTTTTGCTTTAATTCAACATGTTACTCTAATAAGAAGTTTCAATTAACTTTACAAATGGTCTATCTTTCATCTGATATACCAATTCGCATGTTACAGCCAGGACCTATATGAGAAGTCTCAGTTGACTACACAACTCAAATGAAGTTCAAACAAGCAGATAGATGAGCAAAGCTAATTAGCAGGAAACATTGGGTTGGTCACCATTTTTCTGTTTACCCATATTTTTATGGGAAATAAGTATGCTGGAAACATTTCCAAGGAATTCAAGCTGTTCACCTGGCTTTATCAAATGTTCTATACACAAAATTTAAATACGCTTTGTAATTTTATATTTTTTGTTTGTTTGTGTGAAGGGAGTATTGAATGTGAGTGTGAAGTTTTCCCATATTGGTATGAAAAATAAGATTCCTAGAAACTTTTCCAAGTAATTCAATCTGTTCCACTGGTTTTGTGAATTTGTTTATGCACAATTTAAAAACTACTACTACGAGCACTTTTTGTTTGTTTGGGTGTGTGAAGGGAATATTGAGTGTGTATGTGTAGTTTTTTCCTGTATTCGTATGAAAAATGAGTTTCCTAGAAACATTTCCAAGCAATTCAAGCTGTTTCACTGGTTTTGTCAAATTACTTGTGCACAATTTAGAAACTGCGTACTTTTTGTTTGTTTGTGTGTTTGTGTAAGGGAGTACTGCATGTGAGTCTGAGCACAGTGCAAATGTGAGTGCACATGAGTGTCGAGCATGTATCCTCCTGCCATTGTATAGTTCTGCATAAATAATAAACCTAAGAATTGTTTGTAAAGCCATCATCAAAAGCTGAATCCTCAATAGCATTAACAACGAAAACTAACATTATAGTGATTGATGAATATTCAAAAATTGAGATCTTTTCTTTTCTACTTACTGAAAGTGACTGGCATCAAATTTATCATCTTGCAGATCAATCTACTGATTGCATTTCCATTTAATGTAATAGCTGCACATATTTTATAATTAATTTGATCAGCCAGGGGACCTAATTACTTTGGGTTGCCTATAGGCTTGATATGTCAACCTTTCTTTAAGAATTAATTTCTTTCCAATTTGCTGAATATGATTCTCATTTCAAATAACACCTTGCAGACAAAATAATAAAGGCAACAAATTCAGCTTAAGAAGCTATCTAGAAAGGTAGGATGGTACTTCTCACAGATATATTCACTCATTGCATGTGTCTTTACCTGTTATACCTGTCAACCTTGATCTCCAACACTGAATTTTCGCCCTTATGCTGTGATAGCCGACAGCATTGAAGTTTTGTACGAACAAACAGCCCTGTTAAGATTGCTATAATTTCCTCGTGTTCATATTCCAATTACAGCTGAATTCAATGACTGTGCGCATCTAGATGGTATTTCTTGTTTGCACCATCAGCATGAATTTACACAGGCAAATATTGTGTGTAGCATTGCAGTTGTTAGATACATGAGGACATTGTCATGCTCCTATAGTAGCCTTTTAAAAAAGCCAACAGATAATTTCTGACTCTCTGCTAGTTTTCAGCACAGATGCTTTTTAAGAGAAACAGGGTAGGCTTCTCGTAGCTCAGTATTATGTCGTTAATTATTTTTTATTTTCTTTGGACATCATCAATAGCAATGTTTACACAACAAGAACAAGGATAAAACATTGTGACAGAGAGAGAGTGTATTTAAACTAATGGTAGAAAATTATATAATCCATGACACAATCCAAGCTTTGGCTCGATGCAGGATGAACCACTTTTACCCAGCCATAAAATTTCCACTTAAATTAGTACAACATAAATTCTGTGACTGTCCTTGGTCGATTATGCACAATTTCAAGCAGAAGTACACTGACCATATTTTTCATATATGAGCTGGGCTGTTACAAGATCCACAGCTGCAGAACCCACCGACTTAAACACTGTAATTTCCTCTATTCCACTCCTTCCACCTTTCTCTCCTCTCGCAAGCTCTGCGAGAGTGCCCACAACATCTTGGGGCCGGATAACCCCTCTCACAAAAGCCCCAACTAATTCACCAGCTTCTTTCAAGGCAACTTCACAGTCTACAAAGATCCTAGCCCTTGCAAGAGCCTCGTCATCACATTCGTTCATTGAAGGAGAAAAGGATCCCACTAGATCCAAGTGAGTCCCTGGTTTTAGTACTCCACCATGAACAAGTGGTAACTCAGAACTGGTGGCACAACTTATGACGTCTGCTTGCCCAACAATCTCATCTAGGTCAACCCCACGTTCAATTTCCACACCAGTCCCTAATCTCCCACTAAGATTTTCCACTAGGGCTTGCGCTTTGGAAGGGGTCCTGTTCCAAATAATGACTTTTTTTAAAGTGGGTTTGACATAAAGATGAGCCCTGATCAAATACGGGGCAAGCTGACCAGCGCCCACCATGGCAAGGACATGGACTTCTTGCCTTGCAAGATAGGATGCAGCCAAGGCCGATATACATGATGTTCTCCAATGGGTTATCTCTGTTCCATCTATGAATGCCAAAGGCCTTCCTGTGTATGAATCTGAGAGCATATAGGATGCATTAATACTGGGCATAGCAACTTGCGTATTATGAGGAAAAGCAGACACAATCTTGACCCCTATGTATGGCGTCTGAGGGGATTGAGACCATGCAGGCATCAGAAGCAATGTACCAGGCGGAGAATTATTGTCATTATTTTCGCTGTTGATCCGAAAAATTTGCCTTTGGGGGGATTGGATAGTTTTGTTTGAGAACGCTGATTGCAGATGATGTATTAGAATTGCTTCAGAGAGCAGATTTCTTACCTGGTTTGAATCTATGATAATACAGTTCTGCTGATGATGCCCATTCCTGGACTGTTCCTCCATGTTGATCAGCTTTTGTTCGCCTACGCCACTGTTTTCAGATTACATGAGTCATGGACTTTGCCAAAGAATTCGCCACGGTAAATCTGCCCTTGTGTTCTTACTAATATCTTTTCTCTCTCGCTAGAAAATAATTTAGGGGAAGCGCAGCAGTAGCGGAGTGGATTTCAACGCCACCGGCTATCTAGCCATATCAGTGGATACATACACTCTGAAGCTAACAAGGATTTTTTAAAATAACTTTTTAATTTAAACATTTTACGAGTAGTGCAATTCCTCATTTTTATGCACGGACTTTATTTTTTAAAGTTTTTAAATTTTATTTTATTTTAATTTCTTATTTATTAGAGGAGAATGGCAGAGCGCAGGTAGCGACTAGGGTTTCCAGAGCGCAATGGTGGAGGTCGAAGGGACATGTTTGCAAGGGGCGGCAGAGGTAGGAGAGGTCAGAGGCTTTCCATGGTGGCTACCGAGCAAGCTTGGGAGCTTCCGAAAAGGGGTGGAGGCTCTAGCTGGAAGGGCTCTCAAACAGAAGCTCAGTCAAGAAGGGGTTATGATAGAAACCAATAGGGTTTCTCGAAGATTTTCAACGAACTGAAGGGTGGCTTTAAACCTTTGGAAAATAGGGAATGAAGGTCAAAGTATCCTTTCCTTCCTACGCAGAAGGCAACAGAGAAACCAACGACTGTAGATAATAGGGTAATCTCAGTCCATATTCAATCTGAAGAATGGAAGAACTATGTCAGAGATCTAAGGGATAAAGGTTTCTTCGTGAAATGGGGTGGAGGTTGGCCAACTTATCCTCAACTCCGGAAGTGGGTAGATGAAAACTGGAGTAAGCATTTCTCCTTAAAAACTCTATCGAATGGTTTTTTTCTGGTTACGTCTAGCAATCCCAAGGAGAAGCAATGGGTGCTAAACAACGGCCCGTTTATGATGGACAGAATAGGGTTCTTTATTAAGGAATGGGCTCCAAATTTTAACCCAAAGCAAGTATTCATAGAAGAGGTCCCAATCTGGGTTAGATTGTATAACTTGTCGCACGAATATTGGAATGAAGAAATTTTGAAAACCCTGGGCAATAAGTTAGGTAAATTCATTAAAGTGGATGAAGCGATAGAGAAGAATGATTTTAGCATGTATGCAAGAATATGTATTGTCTGAGACCTATCCCGCCTCTTCCTCATGCTATTGAGATTCACACTACTAAAGGCTATTGGTGGCAAGAAATTGAGGTAGAAGAAATCATGGAGAAATGTAGCAAATGTAAAGAGTGGGGGCATCCAGCAGAAGAGTGTCTGAGTGATAAGAAGGGGAAAGGGCAGGAGAGTGACATAATGGAAACAAGACTGGCCGAGCTGACAAATCACCAGAGTAAGGTAGGGATTGGGGAGGATGCAGGGGCTCATGTCGATCTTTAGACACGGGAATAGAAGAAAATTGGAGATTTAGCTTTTCATTTTAAGGAACGAGCCAAAATGGTATGGAGGAGCAACCAGGAGATGTATTCCAAGGAGCAGAGCTGTTGCAGGAAAAACAAGGTGTGATAATTGGTAATAAGCCAAGGGAAAGCGACGATAGAGAGTCAATTCTAGCAGAACAAACTAAGATCCCTGCAGTGGAGGAAAACATGGAAGGAAAACATATTGTTTTGGCTTCTACAGACTTGTTGTAGCAAGATGGGGACAGAGTGGTGCACTTCCTTCCTACAGAACAAGATTTCGTCGAGATAGTGCAGGATAAGGAGGAGGCTTTGAAGACATTTGAGGTTTCACAAACTTTTAACTCTTAGAAGGAGGAGGCTAAGAAGGAGAAGGTAATAGAGAATGAGCAAGGAAATATTAATGCTGATGCAGAAGAATGGCCAGAAAACTTGGAAAAAAATGGCCCATTTAGAGCCCTCTAGAAAGGATAACAGCATGAGGGAACAGGTTTTTAAAGATATTCATTTGTCTCTAGTCTAAGACGACTATAGAAGCAGAGATGAGGAGATGGAGGTGGAAGATGTGGGTCTTTGTCAAGAGAACACAAAGGATGAGTTGGGTCTCATGAATGGTGAGGGCATTTTGGAGAACGGAACAATTAAAATGACTCAGTCCAAAATCCAAAAGGCTAACATAGGGGGACATAGATCAAGGGAAGGAAAACAGTGCAACAACTGTTGGAAGATGTTGGGAACAAAAAGGACCAGAGTAAGCTCAGATCCGGGAGAGACTTGTTCTCTCATGGGGCGCAATGAAGTTCATAACGTGGTGACAGGGGTTGCAACGCCCCTAACAAGAGGCGCCTGATCAAAATATGCTTTGATCAGGCTAAACCGGATGTTGTGTGTTTACAGGAAACTAAATTAGATCAAGAGGTAGTTGTGATATTTTTGGGTGTTCGACAAAGGTGGTTTGGTTGCTTTGTGAGCTTGGAAGGGGCCTCGTGTGGTCTGGGAATTCTGTGGAATCCCAGAATAGTTAAGGTCAAAGGTATTTCTCAGACAAGGTATTGGCAATTAGTTAAAGTCAGTTTGTTTCAATTGCAGGTCTCAATTTTTTTGTTTAATGTTTATGGGCCCTCTAAAACAAAGGATAAGCAAGAGGTTTGGAATAGCATTTCAGTGACTTTGAGTGGAATTGAGTTGGGGTCTTCCATAATTGGGGGTGATTTCAATGCTACTTTGGAATTGTCGGATAAAAGTGGTGGTAAGGGGAAGATGAATAGGATTCAATTTGACTTTCAGAACTTTGTGACGAGTAATGGATTGTGGGAAGTGAAGACAAAAAATAGAACCTACACCTGGACTAATAGGCATCAAGGATTCTCTAATATTGTAGAACGGTTGGATAATATTTTTCTAGTTGGAGAATGGGGAGCCCTCCCTATTATATTTGAGGTTGAGATACTATCTATCACCAAGTTAGATCATTTCCCAGTGGCTATGATACTACAAAAGGACATAGTCCCAATTAGATGCCCCTTCAAAATGGAGAACATGTGGTTCAGAGAAGGTGGCTTCAGAGAAATGGTGGTTGATTGGTGGAAGAACACTATGGGGGTTAAGGGAAATCTCGGTTTTCAATTTTTTAAAAGGTTGCAACATATCAAACAGAATTTAAAGAGGTGGAATAGGGAACATTTTGAGGAAATTTTTGTAGAAAAAAAAAAAGAAATTTGGAGGATCAACTAGAAGCTTTAAATTGTAAGGTAATTAAAGAAGGAATGGAAGAGCTCGATTTTTTGACAGAAAAAAATTTGAAGATGCAATATGGTGAAATTCTATTGCATGAAGAGGTGTACTGGCGACAAAAATCAAGGGAGAACTGGCTCAAAGAAGGAGACCGAAACACAAAATGTTTCCATAGCTCAATGAAGGCAAGAAGGTCAGTTAATAGGATATCCTCTATCAAACTAGCGGATGGTTCAATGTCTTCAGTTCTGCAAACCATTAATAGAGAAGCAATCAACTTCTACTCTAACCTTTGGAAGGCGAGTGAAGACATAGATGTGGTAGATTATGATGAGACCTTGGATGTCATTCCTCCTTTAGTTTCGGAGGAGGATAACAAAATGTTGTTAGAACCAGTGCAAATAAAGGAATTAAAGGTTGTTGTCTTTGTTCTAGAAGGAGATAAAGCGCCAGGTCCAGATGGCTTCCAAGCCTTTTTCTACCAAAATTTTTGGGATGTTTTGAAGGATGATCTTTTGGGTGTTGTTGAGGAATCAAGATCCAAAGGATTTATTTTGGACTTTAACAACACTCTTGTAGCATTGATTCCCAAATAGGAGAAAGTAGATTCCTTTGAAGAGTTCTATCTCATATCCTTGTGCAATACAATATATAAAATCATTACAAAGGTGGTGTAATCACCTAAAAATGGTCAACAAAACCATATGCCCCTATTATCAATCTCTCATCAAGAAAACCCTAATCTTGATTACCTTAAGTCCTAACCTAAAGGCAATTCAACATATTCAGTCTGATCTGACCTAAAACCTAGGTCCTATTCAATCATCACACTTGATTTAATTATTTAATTCTTGAATCCTAAAATATTGGCAATTAAACCTTATGTCATTTATTTCATTAATATCCTAGTATGTTGATTAAATAAATAGAAAATTGTCAATTAAATGTAAAAAGGAATTAAAATTAACAAATTGAGTAAAAAGTGCATATAAATCATTTAAGTACTCAAAAATGTATTTTTGTGTCATCATTTTAGTTGACTAAAAATCAAATTAGAAACAAATATTTCTTGTCCAGTTAACTAAGTCTCTTCTTCTCCTCATTTTGGAAATAATCCAGTTAACTGAAACTAACTCAGTTAACTCCTCTTTCAACTTTAGAAGTTTCCTGAATGACTAATCAGACAATTCAGTTAACTAACTCTCTCAACCAATGGTCTTCCTTACACATGGATTGTGCTTCTTTGAATCAATCTTGTCCATTCTTCGACTTTCAATCTTGATCGTCGGTTCGAGAGAGATTTCCTATAAAAGAAAGCTTCATTTTCATCACAAAGGATCTGAATTTCAAGTGGAGTTATTATGCAATTTTTGTCTCTCATTTTCATTAACCATTTAGTATTTTGCACATGTTTCAAGTATTTTAATTGATAACATAGGAACATCTCATTTGGGTTTTAAAAACAAACTAAGCTAATCATTGGATGAATCTTCTTGTACTCAGATCATAGATTAATAGTCATTTGCAAATCCCTCATTTAAACAGTGTCAAGTCACTAGGTTTGTGATGATCTGAGAGAAAACTCATACTCCTACCTACTAGAAGGCAATAGGTCGCTTTAGATTAATCTCATTTTTGCAGTTTAATTCTTTCTTAGATTAACTATACAATGACCTATTGAAGTGTGTGTTGATAGCTTAGAGGTCCACATTTCACACACACAAGTGGTTGCTAATAGACTAAAGAAGATCTTGGATACACTCATTTCTCCTGAGAAAATTGGTTTCACGCCCAACAGATCAATTGTGGAGGGTATTATTATCGTACATAAAGTTATTCATTCAATAAGAGCAGGCAAGACGAGGAAGATGTTTTTGAAACTCGATACTAGGTAGGCATATGACAGAGTAGATAAATGCTTTCTCTATAAAGCATTGGAAAATTTTAGATTTGCTTAGGCTAGGGTCAATTGGATAAAAGGGATGACGACAAATTATAGAGCCTCAATTCTTATCAATGGGAGTCCTCGGGGATTATTTCCAACATCAAGGGGATTGTAATAGGGAAACCTGATATCTCCTTTTCTCTTCATTCTGATGGTAGAAGTCTTAGGTAGAATGATAACAAAATGGAGAGACTGTGGACTATGGAAAGGGGTGCAGATTGCAAGGGGTATGAATCCTACATCTCATACTCAGTGTGCAGACAACACATTTCTAATGGGAAAGGTGACCATGAGGGAAGGAAGATTGATGAAGAGAGTTTTAGATGAATACAGTCAGGTGTTTGGTCAATGTATTAATTGGTAGAAATCTGAAATTTTATTTTTTCAATACAGAAGTGAATACTCAACAAGATATTGTCAGATTGTTTGGAGTATGGATTGGAAAACTCCAAGGTAATTTTCTTGGTATTCCTTTATTTGCAGGAGCTATAAAACCTTCTCTTTGGAAGGATTTGATTGATAGTTATGGTGGGAAGATGGAAGGGTGGAAAATTCGGTGGCTCACGCTAGCTGGTAGGATTTTGATGTGGAGGACATTCATTTCAACAATGCCACTATATTCCATGGCATGTTTGAAAATTCCAGTCAAGGTTATTGAGCAGAGAATGAGAAATTTTTTTTGGAATGGTAACCAAGATCAGGACAAGATCCCTCTCCTAGCTTGGGAACAAATTTTTAAACCTAAGAAAAGTGGCGAGACGGGAATCAAAAATTGGAAGTTGATGAACGAAGCAATGGGAGCTAAGATGGTATGACAAATCTATAAAAAATGAATTAAAGATGAATCCAAATTTTGAAAGCCAAGTATTTAGATAGTAGAGAAAGAGAGAGAATTCTCACTATTCATAACCCACCAAGAGGCTCGGCACTATGGAACTTTATAATCAATTTTAGGCAAGTAATTTTAAATCATTTGACATGGCAGATTAGATGTGGTGGTTTGGCCAACTTTTGGTCAGACTCATGGGATGGAAAGGAAGTGTTGCAAAAGGAGAATATATCGCAAAACCTCATTCACACAACAAAACTAAGATGGGGTAGCAAAGTTCATGATTTTGTAGAAATGGAGGATGATAGGTTGGGGGACGAGTGTAAATGGAAGAACCCAAAGCATTTGGAGTTGAATGTTGATGAGTTGAATCAGCTCAAAGATATTCTAAGGCAATGTCATGTGGCTCTAACTAACAATCCAGATGAAATAGTATGGTGTGCGTCAAAAAATGGAGAATACTCGGTGAAAATGGGATATATGTTGTTGGAAAATGAGGTGAGGCGGGAGGAATGGGCTAAGAGAGTCTGCTGGAACAAGCACTTCTGCCAAAGGCTGGAGCTTCACTTAGTTAGTTAGGCATGGCAGAATTCAAACTCAAGATAGATTGAAGAGGATTGGGTTTGTCAGGCCCTTTAAATGCCTCTTATGTAATAATGATGAGGAGACTTTAGATCATCTTCTCCTTAATTGCAGTTTTTTGCAATCCTGCTAGAAATTTGTGTTGGGAAGGCTGGGATGGCATGGTCCATTACCATGAACAGTTCGAGAGTGGATAGAGCCATACTTTATTCCAAAGGATAAATCTACTTTCTCAACAATTTGGCATGTGGTACCTTCAACAATATTGTGAGAGCTCTGGAAGGAGTGTAATAGAAGAGTATTTCAGGAAAAGGCAAAGGATATCACCAGATTATTTACACAATTGGAAAGGGCAATCTGTAAGTTGGTTAGTAATGTTGCAGCAAAGATTAATGTAAGTAAGATCCCTTTCAATCAAAAAGATCTCAAAATGCAGTCAATATGGCCTATGATTAAATTCATACATGTTCATGGGCCTATAGGGGCTCAACCTCTTTCTGAATAGGTTAGGATGGAGTCTTGGAGACACCAGATGGATGTTGCTATGGGTGGGATGGATGATGACCCGTCTAAGATGTAGAGATAGACACAACAGATATCTGATCTGCAGGCTAAGTTATCAGCTTCTGATGCACGTGCTTCTGCTTTGGAGAGTAGGGTTACAGCAGCAGAGGTCAGGGCTACTGCAATAGAGGAGAGAGAGATAGGCTTGCTCAGAGGTCAGAGCCTTCATTGATGGTATACAGGACGTGTCTCACCATGAGGTGCTAGATCAGTTATGGAGATTTGGGCATGAGGCCCAGAGAGAGATTGAGTACTTTTGCACCATTATGAGGGCGTTGTTCCATTAGCACAGCGAGTACCGAGCTATATAGCTTCATAAAGATCGAGTAGGGCTCAGAGATCCTAGAGTAGTGGTATTGGAGCTCCTAGTCCACGGCAGAGGCCTGCATCTGATATTCCACCCCCTCATGCACCTGGCGGCGAGGGTGGTGGTAGTTCATGTTGACTCTATCATCTTGCTAATTTTGTATCATGTTGTACCATTTTTGTAGTGTGTATCATTGATATCTGATTCTGTACTGATTATGTATCTTGACATACTGATATTTATGAGATTTGTGTCGATCACCCTCTTTTGTTCAGACTTGTGACCATTCATTGTACTCAGATATTGAGATTTATATGAGATGCAACTTATGAGTCTATATGATGTGCAATGATTTACTTGCTATATGCATGTTTCTTCATGATGATGCTTATATGATGTAATGCAATGTGATTCTATTATGCAGACTCTTAGATGTATGATTTAGTTTCCTATGATACTGACATGTGTATGCAGGATGGTGGTTTTGAAATGTATGTTTATATGAGATGTTTTATGGATGCATTTGATTATGGTTACTATGTAGGCAAAATATTGTGTTTATTTTGTTTTCTAATGCACATAAATGGATGAATGTAATCTACCATGCACAAAATATCTGAGTAATGCATGTGTTAGTTAGAAGAAAGTCAAATAGAATTTGTTCTCTGGGACCGATTGATAGAGATGAATTGATAGAAAAGATGTTTGATGATTGATAGATATGAATTGATAGAACGGATGGTTGACCCAAGTCGCTGCCGTGTTTCTAATTTTTTTCATCATTGCATCTTTTTATGAAATCCCGAAGAGCATCCAATGCACCCAGATATTGCTCATCTGGATACCGCTATGACCTCTTGATATCCAGAAGGAGTAGAGAGGTTGAATAGAAAGAGAGCTTACTACACCCAGATATTGACCATCTAGATACAACTATGATCTCTAATTTTGAAAAGAAAGAGAGCCAAAAGCACCCAGGTATTAACCATCTAGATACCGCTTTTCTCTCTGAACAATCTGAAAAAAGAAATAAAACCAAGATAGAATTCTAATGCACCCAGATCTTAGACCATCTGGATACCGCTATGAACTCTTGATTTTTAAAAGAAAGATAAAAAACCAAGATAGAAATCCAATACACCCAGATCTCAGACCATCTGGATACCGCTGTGATTCTTTTGGTAATAGAAAAGTAGATAACAGTGAAGGAATGTCCAATTCTTTCCCATGGTTAAGCTCAGATCGTGGAACTGTGTGGCTGCCAGATAAGTGACAGCGCCTACCGCATTTATCCTAAATCATCACTTCCCTAGAATCGAATTGAAACATTCCACAAACAATAATCAAAGAAAATAATTCATGATCCATCATAGCTACTCTCCTCACTTGGTGGATCCTCGAGTAGCATAAGATCGTAAAAGTGAAATATAGACTGACATCTGATCGACTGACTGACCTAGTCAACAATTGTTGGTTCCTTGATTCAGTTTGATTCTCTTGATTGGCTTGATTATATTATGCTTGATTGTGTCTGGTTTCAGTAATAGATGACTCATATAAGACTGATTTGTCTGATTTTGACCGTATCCATCACTGTGTAAGACGATTGATTCAATTGATTGTTTGATTGGATTTGATCATTTTGGATAACTAATTAAGCTGTGTCAGATGGGCCCCATGTTGATTCGCAAATCTCATGGTTTTGACATTGATTGATTGGCTTGGTCACCAGTTTTCTTCTTGATAGATTTGATAGCTAATAAAGTTGTGTCATATCAGCCCAGTGCAGATTCACAAAACTCCTAATTTTGACATTTGATTGACTTTGCTTAGTTGCCCTTTGCTTTGTTGATAACCAAGCTAGTTTTTTTGCTTGAGATTTTGTAAAATTTTAATTGTTTTTTTTATGGAGGTTGATTTTTTTTAGGGCATTTTGATTTTTAGGATTTTTTTATGAGTTTTTTTTTTTTTTTTTTTAAGGATTTTTTTT
>MU223549.1:39853-56844 GCA_018584345.1 Thuja plicata | reverse complement strand
GAGACTAAGTCAATTAAAGACAATTAGGAAGGAGACTTTGCCTAGTACAATAGGACTTCGATGATGAGAATTTGAAGAAATGCACCAAAATTGATTAGAATTGTAAGGTGCCAATTTTGGGGTATTACAAGTGGTAAAGACAGTTCCATTAAACCTTGTTGTCTTGCCCCCATACCATTTGTACCATCATACCCAAACCTTTGCAGCATTGTATAGCCAGCTCCATATGTTGGCATGGGTATGGGTGCTTGAAGTATGTCTTGTGGATCTTGATACAACCACGTGTTGATATCTTAATCAAATGGGTTCTCTTCCATGATGTCTCCCCACTTGACAAAGGTGGTGGTTGGACACCTAAACAGAATAAGTTATGAGGTTTCTATTGTGATTTTTGGTTGTGGCATGTCGTATGACCTTGGGCTCTGAGGCATGTTGGTGATATTGAAAGCTTCCTCGTAGCTATATTCACCACATCCTTTGTCAGTAATAGAAATTTTTCCCGCTCTTCTCGTGACATCCTTGGGAATTGAATTTGAGGTGGAAGGGATACTTTCCTCTTGGTTTGATGAAACCTAGTTGTCAGTACTGCTTTTGACATCGTTACAGTATTGGAACAGGTTTGGATCTCCTTCAATAATGATTTTTTCCCCCTGGTATGAGAATTTGATGCACTTATGATATGTGGAGGGTACAAATTGAATCTCGTGGATCCATGGTCTTCCCAGTAACATGTTGTATCCCAATTCTAAGTCTAGGATTTGAAAGGGTGTGTTCTTAACAACTGGACCAATCTAGATTGGTAGTATGATAATACCTTTGGAAGATCTCTCTTCTTCATCATAGGCTCTGATGTTGATCCTTCTTGTGACATCAATATTGGATTCAAAGTAGCCTAAGTGCTTGATTGCCTTCAAAGTATAAATGTTTAATCTAGACCCGCCATCAACGAGGACTCTATGGATTGAATGTTTATGAACCTAGATGAGCAAGTGCAAGGGATCATTATGCAAGGGTTTGTGCGGCGGCACGTCATGGTCTATGAAGGTTGCATGCTTGTTGGCTGTTATATGGTTCACCATTGTTTGGAAGCTCTCAAGGGTTATGTCCCTTGGGACAAGTACTTTTAAAGTGATTGGTTAAGCATTTTATTGTGCTGTAGGGATATGCGCAAAAGGTCAAACATGGATATTTGGGAAGGCGTGTGCTTTAGCTGATCCACTATGCTTGTCTATGGATCTAATGTTGTAGGAGGGTTGACTGGTGTAGCAGATGAGGAATGCACTCCTTGCTAGATGAATTTTGTATGGCGTGTCATTACAACACATTTAGCACCTTGGTTTTTGATAGTAATGGTAGCCACATGGCTATCTGAAGAATTTATGCAGTTAATAGTGTTGTCACTGTTGGCATAGGTGTAGTTTACCTTTTTTGAATGTCCACTAGACCCAGAGGAGTTCCCTTTATTATGATCATGGAATGTGTCATTGAATATCGTATAATCAATGGTGCCTTTTGTTTGGGTGTTGGTAACATCGATGACCCCTGTATCATTCAGATCCTAGATGGCATTTTTTAGTTGATAATAGTTGGGTGTTTTTATCTCCCTTCACTCGATGAAATTTGTAGAAATCATCATCATTGTACCACTTTGGTTTGGTTGCACCATGTTCATATTTTTTATTTTAGAGAGAGTGATATTGTTAGATTTATTAGCTTTCTTAAGGTTGATTCTATCAACTCTCCTAATGGTGTGTAATCTCATTTTGGAAATAGAAATTGTGGTGGGCATTTTGGCTATGGTTGGTTTTTTGACACAGCGGCTTCTTGGACAAGGGGTGGGTGGTTGGTTGGAAACACTTTTGGTTGGGTGCAGTTTACCTTTTTCACATCAATGACACCATCACTGGTGACATTTTTGTTTTTATTCCACCATTTAACTTTATCCATTGCAGTCTTGTTTGTGTTCATCTGGGTAGGATCTGCAAGGATACCTCATTTGACCGAATTTCGCTCACAGCGAACTCCTAGTTCGATGAGTTGCTTGAAGTTTGGATCTAGCTGCTATTCTATTGTAAATGACATATCTGGAATCAGATTGTCAATGAACATGACTATGAGGTGTTGCTTGGGTACGTCATATGTGATTATGTTTGTAGTATTCCTCCATCATTGTAGGAATTTTACAAAGGACTCTCCATCTTTTTTTTTTATTTCACAAAGGTCCTTGATGTTGACCATGTGCTCAATGTTGTGATGGAAATGAGCAATGAACTTTTCAGCCAATCACACCAAGACAAAATACCATGAGGTAAGTGTGATAACCATTCCATTGTTGGCCCGACTAAGCTTTGTGGGAATAGTCACATTAAGTATGTCTCGTCATGTGCGACCTCGATGCAACTAGCAAAGAATTCTCGAATATGCTCAACAGGGTTGGTACTGCCCCTGTATTTGTCAAATTTTGGTACCGAGAAGTGAGTACGAAATGGAGACATGTGTAGAGAATGATCAAAGGGGTACGGGTATAAATCCTCTACGGTGTAGGATTTGGTTTGCCCTTGATTTTTTATTTCCATCATTTGGTTTTAAAGACTCTGCTCTTGTTGGATTAGCATGTCTATCTAAGATTAAGGATTATTTTTGGTGTTGTAGTAGGTATGAGGTTGCGGCTCTATGTCCCTTTAGTAGGGACATAAGATCTTGTCCTTGGGACTTGATATTGGTTCCCCAACACGTTATTTTGATGCTGGCGCATGTGATTGGTCAAAGATTGATTCTGTTGTGTTTGTTGGGGATGTTGTTGTTGCTGAAGCTGGGATTGTTGTTGTTGGGGATGAGGTTGTTGTTGCTACTGAAGCTAGGGTTGTTGTTGTTGGGGTTGAGGTTTTTTTTGCTGGGGTTATTGTGGTCCATGTAAGAGCAAAGGCATAACCTTGGGTGGGAATTGACTACAAGTCAGACGTGCAGAGATGGATCCCTGTGGGAGCGAGGTATTGAGCCCAAGGCTAGCAGGGACTAACTGTAGTAGTGGAATAGTTGCAAAAGGGTTGATGCTTGTTGGTGGGATTGACGGAAAATCATGAGAGCTTGATTGTAAATGCCATGAGGCTGAGGATTGAGGCACACTAGTGACCATGGGTGCACTTCATTGGGAGCTTGTCATGCTTTGCATGGAAGACGTGCTTTCTTCATTCGTGGAACTAGTCTGATTCGACAGAGTATGTGCTGATGTCATTGTTGTTAAGGATGGGAATATTTGAGATATCACAAGTGTTGTTTGAGAGGGTCGAGTAGTGTTTTGACCTGGAAGAGGGTTTTTTGGCCATATGGTTGACACATTAAATTTAGTGGGGAGTTTGACTCCCTTCTTAAACAACATGGCTAAGAAACGTTCAAGATTCCTCTCTACAACAATGTCAACAACTTGCGCGGGATAGGTGTCTTGATTTATGTCTTTGAGCTCCTCCTCTATAACATCGTGGAACATTGTTGGTTTACGGGGATTCTCAATGAAAAGAGTAGGACTGGTATTTTTGAAAGGGTCATCCTCTTGCTCTTGTTCCCAAGGGGGAAATATGTTGATATAAGACTCATCAGGTTGAGTTTTAAAATTTGACCTAGTGTAAGGCCCTCCATAAGGTTTGTGAGACATAGTGTTGTCCAGATTTTGTGACTAAAACAAGTGATATAAAGCAAACAGAAAAGGATAACCTTTCTAGGAGAGTCCGAGTTATGTTTTGGACAAGGGTAATTCTAAGGACAGATGTTGATTTATCTTTATCTCAAAGACTTGGTGATGTATCATCTTAAAATTGAATCACTTCCATGATAAGAATGTTTATCCCTCCTTAGGGGGTGTTTTTGACCACCATCACATTGTCCCCTCATTTCTGCATCCTCTCCTACTTATCTGCCTGTTTAGGACACTGATTAGGCCTCTTCGGGCACCTTCTATCCCATCTAGCATGTTTTCCAGGGGTCTTGACTCCCTAGGTCAATATTGACCTCGACCTTGACCTAGGTCAAGGATGACCTTGACCTTGACCTGGGTCCCCCTTCCAAATCTGGAAGTCTGTCAATTGTCGGAGGTCATCAAAAATTCATTTTCCCGCTTCTGGGTCGGCTATTTTGGGTTCCGAAGCAACAATTATTAAATTATATTTAATATAGGTCCTCTTCTAGGGGCATGGGTTCAATTAAAATTTAATTCTCCTACATAGGCCTCTCTAGAAGATTGTGCCCTAGTTTCATATAAAAGGAAGTTTTCTCCTCTCATTTTCTCTAAGTAATAATCATCAAAAGACACAAGAAGCAATCCTAGTTCTCTCCAAGTGAAATCAAGTAAGAGTTCATCAAGAAAAAAGTTCAAGCATCCATTATTCTACATGTTTTCAATCTCTCAAAGTATTCAAGTCTTCTTCTCAAGCATTCAAGTTCTCCATTGAAGATCAAGGATTCAATCTTTCAAGCCTTTGAAGGGATTTGGTTCAAACATTCAAGATTCATCATTCAAACCCTAGATCTATCCATCATGGTGGTATGATCTTCCTTCAAGATCCTTTTTACATCCTCAAGGCTCTTTCATTCTCTCCTCAAAGTGGATTCCAAGCATACAATCATAGAGGTTTATGGTTTCTAATTGAGTCCAAGCTTTCATATTTGCATACTTGTTTACATTCAAAATACAATTGCATATCTATTGAATACTCATAGCTACATTATTAGATTTACTTCTACTACTTGCTAGCATTCTTTATTTCAATTATTGATTTCAAGGTTAATTCCTAAATTGGGGTTTGACTAAGGCAAACCCCTCCCCCCAACAAATAAACCATTTTTCTTGCAGGTACAGGTTCAGAACAGCAGATCGGGACAAAGATTTGGATACCCTTTTCAGAAAACTTCTAGGATCCAAAAATAGAATATCAGTCTGAGACTTTTTAGGTCGATTCTGCCCTAGGGTGCAATTAGAAATTCTAGCCAATGGTGACATTGACTCGAGGGTACAAATAAGAACTGTCTCAGAATAGAAAAAAAAAATTTGGGTTTTGTCTGTCTCTGTGTTTCTATTCCAGATCCGATCTCAGATTTTCTAGAAACTCAACACAGGCTTCAGAAAACAACATTCTTCAGATCTGCACATCCAAGGTTAGTACATTTCTCCCATTAAATTCAATCAAAGTTATCAATCTATCTAAATCTATTTCACAATCAAATAAACAAAATAGGTACTTAAGATCTTCCTTCTTTATTCTTGTTTCTCAATGGTTGATTCATTTATGCATTGATCGTTCCTTTTGGGTTAATCAATTTGGATCTTTCATTTGCATATCTAAGGATAGAAGGAGATCATCTTATTTATCCCCATAACATATTCAAATGTAATGTCTTTTATTTTAAATGATCCACTTTCATTCAACCCTTCATTTCTTATGTTACAGGTGATATAAGGATATGATTCTTGACTATTGCCTAGGACAAAGTCACTAATAGAGATATGATGATTTTGAGATAAGGGTATCAATATATTTCAAGTCTGAACCTTCGAACTAACAATGCTTGGATGATAATAATGCTTTCAAAAAATTGATGATCTTTAAAGTTTAGATATTCACACAATGTTCTTTGCATTTTTCTGGGATAAACATTGATCTTTTACACAGAATGTAGAGTCTTTTCAAGGTTTTTAGGTAAAACGGGTGTTTTAAAGTCTTTGGTCAAGTGGGGAAAACCTCTACCGATTGCGGTAAAGTGACAGGTTGATTGTGGTAATCTATCACTGACTGCGGTAATAAATAGGTCAAGTGTGAAAATAAATAGGACAATTGCGGAAAACTTCCATCAATTGTGGCAAAATGCAGGAAATTGCGGTAAAGGGGAGATAGTCTCAAAAAAGACTAAAAATTGGCTTCACTGTCTAATAGAATTGATTTTTGAGAACAAGGCTTCTATTTTGCAGAATACTTTGATTGTTGACACCCTAGATGTTAACACATTGAACTCGTTTTGACAGTTTTGATGTTTGTTTTGCGTTTTGGAAGCTGATCAAAGAACAAGCACAATGGACAATGTGTTTTGTAATCTAGCACGAGTTTTGACACAAGGACAAACAAATTTAATCTAAGGCAATTTTGGTTGTCAAATACAATATTATAGGCCAAATTCTTTAATGTTCGTTAGCTCACACAACAAGTGTCACACTACTAGGACACGAAGGTCCACGACGTAGGCACTCGTGTTTTTGTCGTTGTAAGATATTGTTGTCGTGCTAGTGAATATCTCTTTCACTAAAAAAATACCCTGGAACACATATGTTGGGAATCTGGGGGGGGGAATTTGTAACCCCTTGCACTATAATAAGGTATATGTTCGGAGGTGAATCGGGTTGGTCTATAGTTTAACAAGGTTCTAGTAGGGTTTGTGGCGTCTATCCAATCGGTTTGTACATATGTGATTCACTTAAGAGCCTAGTTGACCATGATGTCTCCTTAGGGATAATTCACTTGATCCAGACTATCATCAACACACCTCGCCCAAGATTGGATAGATATAAAATGGAACTTTGGTTCACGTCTTGTTTATATACCGATTAGAAGGATTACCGGTTTAAGGTCGCTCTTAGAGGAAGAAGCGTATTCCCCAGACATGCCTTCCTAAAAAGTATAGAGGTGTTTAATCTAACAGATTGTGCAAGTGCACCAAATACTCCAGACACAAGGTTAATCGTTTAAACCTAAAATATTGAAATGTGAACTAAGCTAATCACACATACAAGCACAAGTGTTCAGTTTTAAATACCAAAGTAGGTGATGATTGCTTGTTCAATTTTATTGCACTAAATTTGAAATATTGTTTGCCTTTGTTCAATTCTTAACCTCAACGTCAATTTTAAGCACCAATATGGAAATGTGAGGTTTAAGATGTTTGCATGCAATGTTCTTTTTAAGCACTAAAATGACAAATGAATTGATTTTAGTTGCTTTGTTAAACTTCTCCTCGCCACTAGCTGTCAAAAAATGCTATTAGTACAAAAAGCATCTAATTAAGAATTGAAGAATAACCTGCAACTCCTGAATTATTAAGACCGTCAAGACTATTTGTGACTTTGTCCTAGCTACAAAATGTTTGATTGAATCCATATATTTGGTGTATGCTTCACTTTGATCTTCCACTGTGATGGCTAAGATGGCTCTTTGTTGCGTTCGATAGTTTGTGGTCCTTCTTATGGCCACTCTTAGTGATCTAGCAGTCAGGATGTGTCTAGTTACCTTTTTGGTCATTCGTCATTCTTCATTGATCAATCCTGCAGAAAATAGAGGAAAGAATCGGATTATGATAGAAAAACAATGATGTTCAATTAAATTTGCAATATTTATGTCAATTGCGGTAATCTGTTGTCGATTGCAGAAGAATTATGTCAGTTGCGGAAATCTTCTGTCAATTGTGGTAGAGTACTTTTAACTGTGAAAGAATGTTGTCAATTACGACATAGATCAGTCGATTGCATCAAAATCTATGCGATTGCGGTAAACTGGTAACGATTGCAGCATAGATCGGTCAATTGCGACACAGAGCAAGAAAATAGACTTGTGAATAACAATAGAAAATTATTGTGAAACCCTCACAACAATTGCGACAATAAACTAGACGATTGCGGCAATCTTCCGTCAATTGCGGTAAAATACCAACGATTGCGAAATTAGAAGTATATCGAGGAAAGCATAAAAAATTCTGCAACCGTACGACCATGGCCAAAAGTTTCTGTCTATTGTCTGCAAGTGATATTTGGGTTGTTTGATTCATGTTGGGTTCACCAAAAGGTACGCATGGATCAAGATCTATCACCCAAGCTCAAATTAATGAGGGGTTAGTAGGACCGATTTGCAATGGGGGAAATCAATGGAATAACTACTAATAACAAAACTACGAATCAATAAAATAGAAAGCAATAAAGGAGGTACACAAATGAATGCATACCAACAATGCTTGAAGCTTCTATTGTCTCTCTCTACTCCTTTTGAAATGCTATTTATGTGATGCTCAATGTTGGTGTGGGCAGCATCTATGACTTGGGAGCGTCAAGAATATGATATTGAATTGCTTTGATCGCAAGATGGCTTGAAGCTTGAACCAATCTAACAGAGTAATGGCGCACGTGAGCTTGAAATCCTGGATCCTTCAAATGGTTATGAAGGGTTTTTTATATAGGAATTGAGAATGAGATGAACGGTTGAGATCAATCCCAAAGACATGAAGATGAACGGTTGAGATCAAAGGTTACTGGAGAAGCCATCAGTAAACTCCACCTCTTCAACTGAGAGAGAGGAGATAGAGTTTGGTTAACTGAAGAGCTAATTTTGAGTTACCTTTAGAAATGAAGAGGTGAGTGGAGAAACCCATGTGAACTGAAGAGGTGGGTGGAGTAACCCATGTGATCTGATTAAGAGTTATCTCTTTGAACAAAATTGAATATTTAATTCATTTTTGTAATAAAAGTTTTCAACATGTGAGATGGTTGAATTGTTTTTTATTTAGAATTGCATTGTTGAATGAAATTAAATTAATTTAATTTAATTGAAAGAATTTAATTAGTAAGTTTAAATATTTCAATTTAAACTTTAGGAAATTGACTTTAATATATTAATTAATGGAAATTAATCAATTAAGGTTAATAATTAAATAAAATTAATTTTGGAGATTTGATTAGATGATTTGGGAAATGAATTTAGAAGAAAATAGATTATTAATTAATGATTAAATAACCATTAATTAATAGATGAAAATTAGAGTTTTTAATGCAAGGTCGCAAGTATGTCCATTTTAGGGTGTCTACAGTAAGTACGAAGGAAAATTTCCTTTGAAGTGTTTTGCATGTAATAGGATTGGTCACATTGCTTCTAGATGTCCTAGCAAAGAGCCTAAGTATAAGCATAAGAAGCTCAGACATAAATTTTAGAAGAAATGCTACTATGCTATTGATGAAGGAACAATTGATGATGAATTTGAGAAGAGTGAAGATAAGATTGTATTCATTGTTATTAAAGATGAGAATACCAATTAAGAGAAAGCCTTGGTTTCGCATGTGTATAAGAGAGATGATTGGGTTATTGAGTGTGGGTGTTCACATCATATGACTAGAGACAAAATAATTTTTTTGAAACTTGAAGACTATGATGGTGATGTTTTTAGATTTGGTAACAATGCTCCATGTTCGATCAAAGGAAGAGGTTCAATTACACTTGATGGTAAGAGTAAAACTGATGATGTTTTGTATGTTGAAGGTTTAAAGCATAATCTTTTGAGTGTTGGACAGTTAGTTGACAAAGGATATCACTTGGAATTCAAGAATAGAATGTGTAAAATCCTTCGAAGCATTGGAATTGAGATTACATCAGGTACAAAGACAAGAGGTAATGTATTTCATTTGAACAATTCAGAGAATAGATGTTTGATTGCAAAGGTTAATGACAGTTGGTTGTGGCATAAGAGATTTTGACATATAAACTTTGATAATATTGTGAAGATTAACACTACAAATGTTGTAAGAGATTTTCCTAGATTGTTGAAGTCTGATAATGCGATGTGTAAGGAATGTTAATTGGGAAACATGACTAAATCTACTTTCAAAAGTAAGACCTACTCTTCAAGTGGATTGTTAGACTTGGTACATATTGATTTATCTGGACCTACTTGAACAATAAGTTACTATAGAGACAGATACTTTATTATATTTGTTAATGATTATTCAATGATGACGTGGGTTACATTTTTTAAAGAAAAGTATGAGGAATTTGATAAATTCAAGATCTTTAGAGCTATGGTTGAAACTAAGAAAAATAAGAAGATGAAATGTTTGAGATCTAACAGAGGTGGAGAGATTACATCTAGAGAATTTGATGCATACTATGAAGAGCATGGAATAAAGAGACAAATGTCTACTCCAGGGACCCCACAAAGGAATGGAATTGCTAAGAGAAGAATTAGATGAGTTCTTGACACTATAAGGACAATGATGATTGAAGGAAATGCTTCACAGATCTATTCGAAAGAAGTTGTTAGCACTGTTTTTTATACACCAACCTGAGTTCAAATCAAGCATGGTACTGGTAAGACTCCTTATGAACTTTGGTATGGTCATATTCCTACTGTAAAGTATTTTAGAATCTTTGGAAGAAAATGTTACACTAAGAGAGATGATGATTTAGGAAAGTTTGATCATAGAAGTGATGAAGGAGTATTTCTTGGTTATTCTACAAAGAGAAAAGCATACAAATGATGTAATCATAAAACAAGACAGATTATTGAGAGTGCTAATGTGAAAGTGCATGAAAGTTTTTAAAAACCAATTAGATCTTACATATATGAATGAGATGAAGAAGAAGGAAGTCAGATTGTGCAAGCACATAATCAAAATCAGAATTAGAATGGATCGGTAGAAGAAAATAAAGAAGTTGAAGATGAGGAAGATGTTAGAATTCAAAGAATCCTATCACCAAGATCCACTGTAGAAAAAACCTGTCACAAAAGAAAAGAGTGGAGACACAACAAATAATGATCTGAAAGATGAAATATTCATTCAGAGAGGGAATAATAAAATACAATGAGATCAAAACCTTATAAAGGTGATCAAAATCCTAAAAGGGAGAAACCTAGGTTGCATGATAATAATTAATAAAAGAATTAATTATTATATGCCTACAGTTTAGCATAAGTAAACTAGAGATAACAAGTGACTTTAATAATTAAATCAAAATGACTTAATTAATAAGTGAAATATCTTATTACTCTAACACCCCCTTAAGATAAGTTAGGGAGTAGCTAAAACCTAGAAAAAACTACTGAAAGAAGGAAATTTGGATCCCGACAACAAGGCCTGATCAAGTACCCAATCACAACCAAATCTCTGTAATGTGGAGAAATAGAGAAAACCACATGGGGAAAATCTCTACTCCAAAAAGAGATGGAAAAGCATGTTGAAATGAAACATCTCAATAGACTCTCTCAAAATCATAGTTATAACCAACCAACCCCCCCCCCAGAATCAAGACTCCAAAGCCCCCTCGGAATGATAGAACCACTATGTCGATTATCATACCAATGTGGCTCCAATTCGGAAGAAACAAAGGCAGTGGCCAAAGAAGAGGAAACCTCTAAATGTGGGATGAAACTAGAAGCCTAGCTAATGCAAAAAAGAGAGCGCATGAGAATCCTATAATGAAATCTCCAATGAAGGTGGGATAATAGATGTGTTAAATATATCATCTAAGAGGAGATGAATATTCTCTTATATGTCCTCAACAACTGAACTAGATGGATTGATGCATGGACTGATAATTTCAGGCAATTCTGAAGAGGAATCTTGTTGAACATATGTAAACTCAACAGGAGGTGGAGGTGTAGAAGTCACAACAGCGGTCTCAAGAATAACACATAAGTTCAAGTGACCTAACTTCACCTCAATAGGCTCTCATGAAAAAAGAGAGGTAGTATCTAATAGTGGAGATGGTGAACCAAAATGAGAGAAAGAGTACAAGCGGGAAGAATGATCAACTGTTCCTATTGTAATAATATTTCATGTCTTACTGTCACTGATGTGCACTGAATCTCGTATGAACTCAAATGTCTTCTCTGTCCACTATGAGTAATATGATAGATAGAGAGAAGGTTAGAGGATAAAGATGGAACACATAGTACATCATTGAATTCACCATCATCAATGTCAATAGAACCTTTCCCACATACAGTCATAACAATGTTATTCCCCACTAAAATGTGCAGGGTAGGAGAAGATTCAAAAGAAGAGAATACATCCAGAGAAGATGTTGTATGGTGTGGAGCACCTGAATACAGTAGCCATCTAGAAGAGTGTGGACCAATAGTTGCACATAATGCATGACCCTTTTGTTTAACCTGTCCATCTATCTGGAATGATGAAGATGAAGAAGAAATATCAATGTTGTTCTTCTTAAGAAGAGTTGTCAAATCATAAATTTGTTTTGCATATCCATCTATCTTCTTCTCATAGAAATGAGACTCATCATGATTGAGATTTTTACAATAAGCACACATAGATATTTCTATCTTTGATTTTTCCCCCTTAGGAGAAGGTGGGCCAAGGGAGTGCTTAGAACTAGAATCCTTCCTAGACTCTGTGGTCTGTGACTTCTATTTTTGCTCCTGCTTCTCTGAAGATGTCTGAGCTACTAATGCGCAGTTCTATGATTTTGTGAGAGAATCAATTTGAGATAGGTTGGCCTTCTCATGAGTCAGACGGTCACATAACACATCAAATGTAGGCATGGTAAATATTAGACCCAAAGCATCCATGGTAGAATGGAAGGTAGAAGAAAATATTTGATATGGACCATGAAGCTTAGAAAGAGCCAAGCAAATGCACTCTGAATTTGTCTTATTCTTTCCACAACCCTGTAAGATAGACCTGATAGATTTGAATTTCATAAAGAAATCCTAAATAGAAGGAAATGACTTAGGACCCAAAGCTGTCAATTCTGCCTCAATCTGAAGTGCCTTAAACTCATTAACTGTGCCAAAGAGAGTCTAAAACTTCTCCCACATATCAAGAGG
This sequence comes from Thuja plicata, assembly GCA_018584345.1. Classification (NCBI taxonomy): domain Eukaryota; kingdom Viridiplantae; phylum Streptophyta; class Pinopsida; order Cupressales; family Cupressaceae; genus Thuja; species Thuja plicata. The sequence continues at coordinate 44,259 of MU223549.1, read as the reverse complement.
AGTATCACAACCATCAAGATGAAAGAGAAAACTATCTAAAACATGTAGAGAAATCACACCCATGGCCTCATCCATCTTGTTCCTGTGTTCCATGATCTCATAAGGACAAGTCAAAACTGGTTGAATGGTGTCCAAAAAAGACCAGAACCCACATGACCTAAGAAGCTAAGTCATACAAGATTTCCACAAATGGAAATTATGTGGAGTGAGAAGCTCAACCAATGCTAAATTTTCCATTGTTTCACTACTCTGACTATTTTACGATTAGTTATCTTACAGAAATAGACAAAAGATGCATAAGGGTTTGTAGTTTGTGTTGGTGAGTGTTCTGGTTTTTTTGAGATAAATGATAGAAAACAAGAAAAAAAACACCGCCACAAAGAGAAAAAACAAACCCTAGTATAAACTGAAAATATAGAAGGAGATATAGTGTAGAAAGTGCTTCAAATTGAATGATAAAATATCTAATCAAATTTCTTAGAAAATAAACCTCAGATCTGAAGATATCTCTTCAAGATATTTCTAACGCCTATTTGTGAGCAAAAAAAGAGCTCGTATGCACATTTTGGAGGCCCGACAGTGTATAAAAGAAGCCCTCACTTTGACTGGGAAAAGAGGCAATGAAGTACAAAAAAAACAAAATCCAAATCCTCATCAAAGTCTCTAGCTCGAAAAGACCTTTCCAACAATTTCTCATTGGCAAAAAAGGGCCTCCATTTGCTCAAGTTATGAGCAAAACAATAAAAGGAGGTCAAAAACGGCCTCAAAGAAAAAATAAGCCCCCTAGGGGCTTAAAACTACCTGTGACTGGTCATATGTCGCTCAGCGATGGCTAGTGGCTCTACGGGAGGTGTGGTGGTGGGTGTGTAGTGGCACGATAGGCGCGTGGCAGTGCAGAGGCGGTGTTGGGTGCGCAGTTATGCAGTGGTGGCCCGCGGGTGGCACAGTACCTGGGTGGTGGCCGCTCGATGGTGAGGCGGTGGCTGCTTAGCGGCATTTCCACTTACACTGGCAGTGTAATAGAAAATGCCAAAATTTACCAAAAAACAATTGAAATTTAATTTTTTTAAGGGTAAAAGTACGAAGCTGTCACATTTGAGGACCATTTTGGTCATTTCGGCCGTACATGTTTCGGCCGGACCCATTTCGGCTGAAACATGTCTGGCCGTACATACGTGGCGCACACATGGTGCCATGTGGTGTCGATGTGGCAGTGGGGTTTCGACCGAAACTGGTTCGGCCGAACCGAGTCCAGTCGAACCAGTTTTGATCGGAACCCATAAAAACTATATATACGGTGAAATTTGGTTAGAACGAATCATTTACACTGAGCGTCTTCCAAGATTTGCGAAGTGGAATAGGGTACTTCAGCCGAAAATAGGTAGGAATTTTTTTTTGTTTTTTTTTTCTAAATTTTTTTTAATGTTTTTCAGTTTTGTTATGTTAAATTAATGTAGTTGTACTATTATTTGATTTTTTTTTGTTTTAATTTTGTTATTTTTAATTTTAGAAAATATAAAATATTGTTTGATGTAGATTTAAATTTATTTTTTAGTTAGAATCATATGTTTGTTAGTTAGTTAATTAATTTAGTTTTATTACATGTTTCAAAACATTAGAAAAATGTTACAAAACATTAGGAAACTATTACAAAACATTAGGAAAATGTTACTTAAGAAAATGTTATTTAGTTAATTAATTTAGTTTTATTACATATGTTTCAAAACATTAAGAAAATGTTACAAAATAGTAGGAAAATGTTACAAAACATTAGGAAAATGTTACTTAGGAAAACATAAACTCTAACAAATGAACCCTAACATGAAACTGAAACATAAATCAACATAAACTCTAACATTAACCCTAACATGAAACCTTAACCATATTGGACCCTAACATGAAACCGTAACTAACATGAACCCTAACAAAACCTTAGGAAAATGTTATAAAACATTAGGAAAATATTACAAGACATTAGAAAACATTCTAGTATTAATAAAGTAAACTCTAACAAATGAACCCTAACCATGTAAACCTAATTTAATAAAGTAGATCCTTAAACCCAATTGAGAAATAAACCATAACATGTTCAACCAACATGAACCGTAACCTTCAACTAAGACACGTACTAGAAACCAACATAAACCCTAACATGTTAAACCAAGACATGAACCCTAACATGAAAACAACATGTGAAACTGAAACATGAGCCAACATAAATCTTAGAACACTAGAAACCAACATGAACGGGCTAACCACAAACAAATTAACCCTAAACATAATTGAGAAATAAATCAAGTTGATCCCTAAACCTAAACATTCAACATTAATCTACATTCAACTAGACTAATAAACCAAGTTTTGCACAAGTATATGTATGTTCATATGATTTTAAATCATTTTTTTCAAATGTATATGCATTCAAGTGTTTTCAAGTTTATTTATTTGTAATGTACATGTTTAAAAATATATATTTATTTAAATTAGAATTGGACCATGTACATGTGCAGAGATCTAGACATATCTTCTTCTTTATACTTTCGAGCATCTATATCTATTTTTTCTATCACATGGCATCGGGTAGAGGGGCATCACCTATAGATTCAGGAGATGCTAGTGTATAGGGGGTGGTAGCACCCGCTCTTCTCATAGATCTGCCGACTCTAGAGAGGATAGAGAGCAATTATTCACGAGTACTATAGCTCATTTGAGACGAGCTATTGAGGTTCTTCATGAGAGGATCCAGTCATCCACCCTCCCTAATAGGGACAAGGTGAAGATTATTAGAGAGGACCTCATTCATATGATTGACAAAGTTCAATCATACAACCCATATGATAGTTTATCTATTGATACATTCTATGCTTCTTTCTCTCACAGCATTACTGGCACTGTGAAGTATAGACAGGTTGACTCGGAGGTCTCCACCACTCAAGTGAACACTATGTTTCCTTTTTATCGAGATAGAGCCTAGGTCAGAGGTTATATGACCACTCGACGTGAGGATGACCTTGTTGCACCATTTATTTATCCTCGATGGTTGGCTTCTCATCATAGGTGGCCCAAGAAGGATGAACTTCCATTATATTTGTTTGCAGAATTTCATTTGCATCATGAGGTTGATTACACAAATTTTCCTGGTCATGCTGGAGAGGGGAAGGGGAGATTATCAGACAGATTCAGGGGGCCTAATGCCCTAGTGCCCGCTAATAAGTGGGAAAAGGTGGTTCCAAACCTTTTGGTTGTACCAAAATTTTTGGAAGGGACAGGTGTAGGACAGAGGGTACCTGATGACCAGATCAGGTCAGATGTATATTCTAGTATTGTGAGTATAGCGACACAGGTACATGAGATGTCATATGATCATGTAGACAGATACATGTTGCACTCCTGTCCTGGCATTCCTCCACCTACACCGGATGCATCTTCTACTATTGATCCATACCAGATAGTAGATATACCATCTCCCTTAGAGGTTGCCGCTATATCAGAGATGGACCAGTTGCGTACTATGGTCGCATGTTTATCCAGTGATTTAATTTGTGCATATTAGGCATTACAGATTATTGACGGGGTTCCTCTCAGGGATGTCCCATCATTTTTCCCCACCGTTATTAGCAGATCTATTGGTGCACAGAGACGGGATGATATTCTCGTACCACCTACAACTCCTCAGCAGACTATTTGACAAGTCTACACATGCCACTTCATCGCATCCAGTTCGTCAACTTTTTACCAGCTTGTTACAGATGAGCATATTGATCCCTCAAAGGTGTCCTTACATGAGCAAGTGGATCCTAGTGATGTGTCCTTACATGATTCAGATTTGAGCGATATTGGGAGAGCATTACACGCTGCTACGGTATATATTTATTTAAATTATGATGTATTTAAAAAACTTACACACATACATGTATAAATAATTTGAATTAAATTTTTGATTTTAAAATATATGTATATACATGTTCTCTAGAGTATTCTAGACAGTGTGGAGCATGGATATGGAGATTTACAGACTCCTAAACATCCTGTGCATCAAGACAGACGGGTAAATTATACATTTTTCCAAACTTAATTTTTCTATGATCATAAGTATTTAGTTTATTATACATGTGTGTATGCATGACATGTACATATATTTCTTTCATTGCACACAGAGATCAGGAGGAGGTGGACCTGGATCAGGTCATGAATCAGGATATGGTCCTAGTATATGAGCACATATATGCTATTTTATATATTTCATGTTTCACAGATATATTGTAGACATTTCATATGAACATGTTATTTTAGACATATACATTTACATGTTATATGTTGGTACATGCTATTTCATATTTTAGACATTTCATAGATACATGTTATTTCAGACATATACATTTACATGTTATATGTTGGTACATGCT
>MU223549.1:26859-38791 GCA_018584345.1 Thuja plicata | reverse complement strand
ATTAATTAATTAATTAAACTCAATTTCCTATAGTTTAAATTCAAATATTTAAACTTACTAATTAAATTCTTCCAATTAAATTAATTTAATTTCATCAAATAAAGCAATTCTTAATAAAAAAGAATTCAATTATCTCACATGTTGAAAACAATTATTAAATAAATGAATTAAATATTCATTATCTTCAAAGAGATAACTCTAATCAGATCACATGGGTTACTCCACCCATCTCTCCAGTCCACATGGGTAACTTCACCCACCTCTTCAGTTCAAAAAGGTAACTCATAATTAGCTCTTCAGTTAACCAAACTCTATCTCCTCTTTACCAAATAAAGAGGTGGAGTTTACTGAGGACTTCTTCTGTTCCTTTTGATCTCAACCGTTCATCTCCCCTATCTCTGGGATTGATCTCAACCGTTCATTTTATTACCAATTCCTATATAATAAACCCTTCATAACCATTTGATGGATCTAGGATTTCAAGCTCTCGTGCACCATTACTCCGTTAGTTTGATTCTAGCATTCAAGCCATCTTACGATCACGCACACCCATTTCAATTAGCAAATTATCGACTCTTCTCAAGTCATAGATGCTGCCCCGCCAATACTGAGCATCAAGAACAATGTTTCAAAAAGAGTAGAGAGAGACAATAGAAGCTTCAAGCATCGTGGGGTTTGCATTTATTTTTCTTCCTTTCTCTTGCTTGTACATTTTATTTATCACGTTTCTAGTATTCGTTAGTAGTCATTATATACTTAATTTGCATTCATTTGTGAAACCTTTGCTACTAACCCTCGCCTTTGGAAAGCTTTGGGAATCGGAAAGAGAGGTGTACATTTTGGTGAATCTGACATGAACAAACAGCCCAAATATCTCTTGCAGACGAAGAAATGGATTGATCAACCATGACCGTATGGTCGTAAATTTAAAAATCGCACTTTTCCTCGACATCTGTATTATTTCGCAATTGCTGGTAATTTACTGCAATCGTCTATACTATGCCGCAATCGACTGGTTTAATACTGCAATTGATTGTAGGCTTTCACAGTTATTCTGTCCATTTCTTGTCTTCTTTCCTCTGGTATTTTTCCACAATCGTCAAATCCGTGCTGCAATTGCAAGAATTTTTCCGTCGTTGCCCGATTCGTGCCACAATTGATAGCATTTTGCCGCAGTTGTTAGTGCTTTACCGCAATTGACAGAAAATTACCGCAGCTGTAAGAAGATTGCCGCAATCGTAGGAAATATTGCAACATCAAATCCCAATCTTCTGCCCATCTGTTTCTAATTTGACATTCTTTTCAGTTTCTGTGTAGGATTGGATCAAAGTCACCAAGGACAAAGAAGGGTAAGTTTGGTAAGCATCATTCGTTATTTCAAAGTTACTTATATCCTTATTTTGCAAATAATCATTTCGGTACTACCCTGTTTAAACAACACAAAACTAAAAGGAATTCATTTGTCGATTTGGGTTTAAAAAGAACAGTGCTTGCAAAACACATCACACCTCATATTTTGGATTTGGGCTTAAAATTGACGTGGGGACTAAAACTAAACAAAGACAAAGAATCTCTCAATTTGGTGCAATAAAATTGAACAAGCAATCAACACCTAATTTTGGGCTTAAAATTGAACATTTGTGCTTGTATGGTGGTGTAGCTTAGTTCACATTTCAGAATTTGGAGTTTAATCGATTTACCTCGTGTCTTGAGTTTTGGGTGCACTTGCACAAACTGTTAGATTACAAACCTTTTTACTTTTTTAGAAAGGCCTGTCTGGGGAATGCGCTTCTTCCTCGGAGAATGACCTTAAACCGGTAATCCTTTCGACCGGTATATAAACAAGGCGCGAACCAAAGTTCCATCTTATCTAGCCAAGCTCGGGCGAGGCGTGTTGATGATAGTCTGGATTAGGTGAATATCCCTAAGGAGCCAGCGTGATCAACTAGGCTCTTAAGTGAGTCACGCACGTACAAACGGATTGGAGAGACACCACAGACCCTTACTACAACCTTGTTAATTAGAGGCCAACCCGTTTTACCTCCGAACAAATACCTTATTATAGTGCAAGGGGTTGCAGAATTTCCCCCCAAGATTCCCAACATATGTGTCCCACGGTATTTGTGTAGTGAAAGAGATCTTCACTACACAACAATAATACTTGGAAATGGCAAAAACATGGGCACCTACGTCATGGACCTCCGTGTCCTAGTAGCGTGACAATTATTGTGTGAGCTAACAGACATTCAAGCATTGGGCCTATAACATTGTATTCTGAAGCCAATTGACCTAGATTAAATTTGATTGTTCATTATTGAGACATCGTGATAACCTTGCAACTTGAAAAAGTTGTAGAACATACACTCTTCAATCTTGATTCTTCAAAACACTGTGTCTATTGTGCTTGTCTCTTTGATTAGTTTCTAAAAATGCAAAACAAAACATCCAAACTGTCAAAAATGAGTCAAACATGTTAAAGTCTAGGGTTGTCAACGTCAACTATCTTGCAAATCAGAAGCATTTTTGCTATAAACTACCACACTCGACTAGTCATTTTACCGCAATCGGTGAAATTATGCCGCAATTGACTAGATATACTATATTCCTATTTTGACCTAAAAACCTTGAAAATAATTCTTCATTTGGTGTCCAAAACTAGTGTCTATCCCAGGAAAACGTGAAAAACATTGTGTGAATCTCTAAACATTAAAGATTACCCTTTCTTTGTAGAAGCACGATTATTGTCAAAAGCATTGTTAGTTCGAAAGCTCAGACTCGAAAAGCCTTGATCTCATCATTTCAAATATCATCATCTTTTTCAAATTAACTTTGTCCAAGGCAAAGGTCGGCAAATCCTATCTTTTTTATCATCACAACTTTGAGATCAAGTTATTATCAAAATTTGTCCTTAGAATTACCTATGTCCAAAACATAACTCAGATTTCCTCAAGAAAAGGATCTTCTTCCTTGTTTGCTTTATATCACTTGTTTTAGTTACAAAACCTGGACCACACTATGTCCCAAACACCTCATGACGGACCCTACACAAGGTCTAAGGCTAGAACTCAACCTGATGAGTCCTATATCAACCGTTTCCTCGCTTGGGAGACAGAGCAAGAAAATGATCCCTTTGCAAATACCAGTCCTGCTCTATTCATTGAACAACCCCATGGGGCAGCCTTTTTTCAAGATATCACAAAGGAAGAACTAGAAGATGTGGAACAAGATGCTTACTCCATGAAAGTAGTTGACGCTGTTGTAGAGAGAAACCCTAAATGTTACTTAGCCATGTTAATAAAGAAGGGAGTCAAACTCCTTGCTGAATTTAGTGTATCGACTAAATGGCCCAAAAACCCACTCGCAGGTCAAAACACTACTCAACCACCTCAGATACTACCTATTGTGTCTCTAATATTTCCACCTTTGATCTTACCTACATCAGCGTAGACTATATCTGGTCAAACTAAGGACCCAAACCAAGCCAGCACATCATCCACTCAAAGCATGACGGTCTCGCAACTAATTACACCCATGGTCACTAGTATGCCTACACCTTTGTTCTCATGGCCAGGACAATCAAGCTCTCATTCTATGCCTTCCATCCCACCAAACACCAACTGTTCTGAAATAATGTCGCTGCTACAGTCAATTCACACTAGTCATGGGATCAATACTTCAGGCCCACAGGGATCCATCTCAACAGGAATGACTTACAGCCAAGGCCCACCCAAGGCTACATCTATGCCCATCCAACCCCCATAACAGCAACCCCAGCTTCAGTTGCCTCAATTCCAACCCCCGCAATAGCAACCCCAGCTTCAGTTGCCCATCCAACCTCCGCAACAGCAACCCCAGCTTTAGTTGCCTCAAATCCAACCTCAGCAACAACAAACCCTATTTCAACCCCAACCACAACAGCAACAATACCAACCCCAGCAGTATCAACCCCAGTCTCAGTCACAACAACAAACACATCGAAACCCACCATGGCTTACTCATGTCCCTGCAGTTACAAACCACTCGGGGGGGAATCCGTATCAGGTCCCTAGGATGAAATCTTATATTCCTACACAAGGGACACAAAGGCGCAGCCTCATACCTACCACGGCATAGAGGAACATTACACATCAGCCTCAAAATCAAATAGACATATTGATGCAACAAATGCAAACCCTTCAAACCCAAATGATGGATATGCAAAATCAGGGGCAAACTAAATCCTATACCGCAGAGGACTTATACCCATACCCCTTTGACCATTCTCTTCACATGTCTCTATTCCCAAATCACTTCTTAGTACTGAAGTTCGACAAATATAGGGGCAGTACCAACCCTATTGAACATATCCAAGATTTTTTTTCTAGTTGCGTCGAAGTCGCTCATGATGAGACTTATCTAATGCAACTGTTCCCACAAAGTTTGGCCAGACCAGCAATGGAATGGTTTTCACATCTACCTCATGGCATCCAGTCTTGGGGAGAATTGGCTGAAAATTTCATAGCTCACTTCCATGATAACATCGAGCGCAAGGTTAGCATCAAGGACCTTTGCGATATCAAACAGAAGGATGGAGAATCTTTTGTAAAATTCCTACAGAGATGGAGGAATACGACAAATTGCATAACCTACGATGTGCCCGAACAAGACTTAATAGTCATGTTTGTTGACAATCTAATCCCAGACATGTCATTCACAATAGAACTATAGTTAGCTCTAAATTTCACACAACTCATTGAAAGAGGAGTTCGTCGTGAGCAGAACTTGGTTAAATGAGGAATCCTTGCAAATCCCACACAAATGAATACAAATAAGAATGCAACGGACAAAGCCAAGTGGTGGAACAAAAACAAGAATGTCACTAATGACGGAGTCATCGATCTGAAGATAGTTAACTACGTACAACCCAAGGTGTCACTGCAAGGCGCACCTGTGGTCAACCAAAAACCCACAGTGCCCACTCAATAAGCATACACCCAAAGCCAACCTCCCCCTGTACAAGCGGCCACTGTGTCAAACAGTCAACAACAGAATCAACGCAAACCATAGTTTCAATTCCAGCAATGAGATTTCACACCATTAGGAGAGCCGATAGAATCAGCGTTACGTAAGTTGATGCAATCAAACACTATCACACTCCCAAAAATCAGAGACTTTGAGCAAGATGAAAACAAACCAAGGTGGTATAATGACAAAGATTACCACGAGTTCCATCGTGTGAAAGATCACAAAATGGCCAACTGTTACCGATTAAAGCACACTATTCAAGATCTGATTGACACAAGGGTCATCGATGTGACAAATACTCAAAACAAAGGCACCACTGATCATACCATATTCAACGATACCTTTCATGATCACAACAAGGGAAAATCCTTCGGGTATGGTGGACAAACAAAACAAGTTAACTATACATATGCCAACAGTGATAATGTCATCAATTGCCTCAATCCTTCAGATAGCCATGTGGCAACAATCACTATCAGAGACCAAGGTAACAATTGTGTTGTAACAACGCGTCATGCTAGAGTCATCTTGCAAGGAGTACCATCCTCAACTACTACATCAGCCAATCCTATAGCAAACTCGAATCCACAAATAAGCATAGTGGACCAACTAAAGCGCACACCTGCCCAGATCTCCATGCTTGACCTATTGCGCATATCCCTACAGCATAAACTGGCACTTAACCAAGCACTTTAGAATGCAGCCATCCCAAGGGACATAACACCCGAGAGCTTCCAAACAATGGTCAACCATATAGCAGCTAACAAACATGCCACATTCATAGACTGTGATGTGCCACCACATAAACCCCTGCATAATGATCCTCTACACCTATTTGTCTAGATCCACAAAAGCGCAGTCTGAAGGGTCCTTGTTGATGGTGGAGCTGGGTTAAACATATGTACTCTAAAGTTAATCAAGCAACTGGGCTATTCAGAATCAAGCATTGATGTCACAAGGAGAATAAATATCAGAGCCTATGATGAAGAGGAAAGGTCCTCTAAGGGTATTGTCATTCTACCTGTTCGCATTGGTCATGTGGTCAAAAACACACCCTTCCAAATCTTAGACCTTAAGTTGGGATACAACATGCTACTAGGGAGACCTTGGATACATGAAATTCAAGTTGTACCTTCAACATACCATCAATGTATCAAGTTCCCTCACCAAGGAGAAGAGGTCATCATAGAAGGAGATCCCAATCCGTTCCAATACTGTAATGCGGTCCAAATCAGCACTGATAACCAGGTACCATCAAACCAAGATGCAAGCATCTCATACTCATCATATTCCAATCCCAAAGATGTCACACAAGCAGTGGGAAAAATAGTCATTAAACAAGATGCAAGCATCTCATCCTCTTTAGATTCAAATCTTAAAGATATCACACAGAAAGCAGGCAAGATATCCATCACAGATAAGGGTTGTGGTGAATACAGATACAAAGAAGCTTTTACTATCACACACATGCCTCAAAGCCCAAGAACTCATGGCATGCCACAACCTGTGATTGCAACAGAAATCCTACAGCCTATTCTATTCAGATGTCGACCCACCACCTTTGTTAGGTGGGGAGACATAGCGGAAGAAAAGCATTTTGAAAAAGACATCAACACCTGGTTATACCAAGAGACCCTTGAGACAATTCGACCACCACTACCTTTGGAAAATTATGGTAATGGTTACACAATGATCCAAAGATTTGGGTACGATGGTACAACTGGACTGGGGGCAAGGCAACAAGGCATATATGAATTGCCACTCCCACCAACTCAAAGAAATATAGGAGGATTGGGCTATGGACAACAAAGCACTAGTCCTGTGATCCAAGATGTTCAAGTCAATCAAGAACAAGTGGCAGAGATGCACTGGGGTCACAACACAGAGCATGTCGTAATAAGGAACATATTAGCGCAGTTGTTTCCCGTCGTAGAGGGAACCACACAATCCCTAATAGACCTACACATAGTAATCGATGATACCCAAGGAAGTGAGACATCAGACGAACGTTCTATAGAGACTGACTCCCACGAGTACGAGTGGAGATCCCTTCACGGCTCCGAACCATCAATCCCAGATTACTCCCCTCGGTCAGACATTGTCATAAATCTCACAGACCTATTTGACCAACTAACTATTTTCGAACAACCTTGTATAGACAAACATATCATTCATCAGACCTCAAGTGGTGTGTCCTCATCACAGTCCAATTTTGTAGGCACCATATCAGCAGTCCGCTTTAGTCAACCGAAGCCAAACAGTAGTGAAAGTGTCTGTCTTATACACCCTAAGCTTATAACATGGGATCAACAAGGACCACCTGATCTTGATGTGTTCAAAAATGATGAGGCTATAGCTCATTTCATGGGACTGAGGGAAGGCATCCCATCAGGAGATCACAAGGTAGGATTCTCCTTCAACCTAGACAGCGCAACATATTTTGGGGAGGAAGCTCCTCTTTCCAATCCACAAAAGAAAAAAAAAAGAATGATAAAAAGCTAAAATAAGACGTATCTTCTAGCGAAAACCTTGTTGAGGCGCTAGAAGATGGAAAGAAGGAACTCCTCCCCTTAACAGAAGAGAAATCGGCCTTATTAGCATAAGACACAGAGGAAGTTAACTTGGGGGATGACAAGAACCCAAGGAACATATACTTGGCGCAATCACTCACTCCTGAAGAGAGAGAGAAATTCATCAGTTTCTTCAAGGCACGAATGATCAATTTTGCATGGTCTTACTCAAATATGCCAGGGTTGGATCCAGAGTTAGTCTTACATCATCTCCCATTGCTACCCAATGCAAAACCTGGCAAACAGAAGTTAAGAAAGATGCATCCTCACATTGCATTACTAGTCAGAAGCATAATTGAAAAAACTCTTGGATGCTAAATTCATACGACTTATAGCATATGCGGACTGGATATCTAATCTGGTACTAGTTACAAAACACAGTGGTCAAATATGGATTTGCATAGATTTCAGGGATCTCAACGTAGTGTGTCCCAAGGATGACTTTCATCTACCAAACATTGACATGATAGTAGACCTAACTGCGGGACATCAAATGCTATCCCTCATGGATGGCTTTTCAGGTTACAATCAAATAAGGATCTCACCGGAGGACCAACAAAAGATAGCTTTCATATGTCCTTGGGGAACGTATTGTTGGAATGTCATGCCATTTGGTTTAAAGAACATCAGAGAAACATATCAAAGGGCCATGACAACTATATTCCATGATCTCATTCATAAGACAATGGAAGATTATGTGGATGACATATTAGAAAAGTCCATACTTCGAAAGGATCATCTACAGGTTTTGGGACCCATCTTTGACAGAATGCAGGAGTTCAAGGTCCGTCTGAACCCAAAGAAGTGTGCATTCGGTGTCACGGTAGGAAAACTACTGGGATTCATAGTATCACAAAGAGGAATCGAAGTAGACCCAGCAAAGGTCAAAGCAATATTGGATATGCCTCTACCATCGAACCTGAGACAACTACAAGGATTACAAGGAAGGTTACAATCGATCAGATGCTTCATAGCTCAACTGGCAGACAAGTGTCACCCTTTCCAACATCTATTACATAAAGACATTAAGTTCATATGGACAGAGCAATGCGAATAGGCATTTCAGATATTCAAAGACTACCTTCTTAAGTCACCTATATTGGTACCACCAGTATAGGGTAGACCATTGCTTCTATATATCTATATATCTCAGTGATGGAATCAACATTAGGAGTACTATTGGCACAACATGATGATGAAGGGAAAGAAAGGTCTGTCTATTACCTGAGTAGGACATTGGTTGGATATGAGCTAAACTACACGCCAATTGAGAAATCATGCCTCGCAATTGTCTTCGCTTCCCAAAAGCTAAGACACTACATGTTGAGCCACCAAACAAAGTTGATTGCACATATTGATCCTCTGAAGTACCTACTAAGCAAAGCAATGCTCACTGGATGATTGGCAAAGTGGGTAATGATCTTGAGTGAGTTTGACATAGAGTATGTAGATAGAAAGGCTATCAAGGGACAAGTGACCGGAGATCAACTAGCAGAGGCACCAATTCAAGACCACCAGCCTATTATCTCTGACTTTCCAGATGAATCAATCATGACACTACAACTAGTGACCGAGGTATGGCAACTTTATTTTGATGGATCATGTACAAACCATGGTGCGGGGGCAGGGATAGTTCTTATCACTCCATATCATGATACAATTCCAAAGTCCTTTAGAATCAACTTCCCGTGCACCAACAACATAGAAAAATATGAGGCACTGGTAATCGGTCTAAAGATAGAAATCCAATGGAGAATCAAGAACTTGAAGGTCTTTGGAGACTCGTAGTTGGTCATTAGTCAAGTCAACAATGACTCTATGACCAAATATGAGAAGCTCATACCATACAGAGCGCAAATGGAAAGATTGCATGTCCCATTACATTCTCTTCGAGCAAGTCCCAAGAGTACAAAATAAGGCTGCAGATGTGATGGCTACCATAGCATCACTGATTGATATGCCAGGTAACGAAACAAAATTCTAGTTTCTAGTGGAGCAACTCTTGGTGCCATCACATCAGGCATCTATCATAGAATCAGCATGTGTCCTTGTTGGTCCTGAATCCCCATGGTACCAAGATGTCTATAACTATCTCCAAAACCATGTCTTACCTGCCAATCTGTCTAGGAACTAGAGAAAGTCCCTAATCCGCCAAGCCTCTAGGTATACCATCCTCTCGACTACTTTATACAGACGAAGTCTAGATGGAATGTTACTACAATGTCTCACTTTCGTGGAATCCCAGAAAGCTTTGTACGAGGTACATGAAGGAATATGTGGAACCCATGGAGGTGGCAAAAACTTAGCTAAGAAGATCATCCGTATGGGATACTATTGGCCAACACTAGAGACAGATGCACACAAGCATGTTCAAAGGTGTAGACAATGTCAAGTCCACAGAGACCTCATTCATGCACCAGCCCAGGAACTAAATCCCATCACATCACCATTGCCATTTTCAATGTGGGGATTTGACCTAGTGGGTAAGATAACACCTTCTTCAGCAAACGAACACAAGTACATCATAGCAGCAACGGAGTACTTCACAAAGTGGGTGGAAGCAATTCCCCTCACTTACATCACTGGAAAGCAAATAGTGATGTTCATACTTAACCACATCAACTGTCGATACGGGATCCCACAAACAATCCTGACAGATCATGGTACACCTTTCTAGAACAAGGATGTTAAAGACCTATGTGAACAGTTCCACATCAAACAAGGGTTCTCCCCATTTTACTACCCTCAAGGGAATGGCCAAGCTGAAGCTACAAACAAAACAATATTGAAAATCCTTAAGAAAATAGTGAATGAATCAGGGTGAGATTGGCATTTACGGCTTAGTCCCGCATTATGGGCATACAAAATTAGTGTGAGAATGCCTACAGGAGCAACTCCTTTCTCCCTAGTCTATGGATCAGAGGTGGTATTACCCCTTGAAGTGGAAATCCCATCACTAAGGATATCCTTAAAGAACCTGATCACAGATGAGGACTACACAGTCGCAAGGCTCAGTGAGCTAGAGTTACTAGATGAACGAAGGCAACATTCTTTCGACCACTTACAAGGCTATCAAAATCGCCTTAGAAGGAACTATCATAAGAAGGTGAAGCCAAGAACATTTGAGGTAGGAGACCTTGTCCTCATGGAAAATTAGAAGAATCAAGCAGAGTGAGTCAAACCTAGTAAGTTCGAACCTAACTGGCTAGGGCCATTTATTATTGTCAACTCTACTCAGAGTGGGGCATTCATCCTGGCCACACCAGAAGGAGATCAGATCCCTGGCTACATCAACAACATGCACCTGAAGAGGTTCTACCCTTGAGGACTCTATGGTTAAGGCACTTATCTACATATTCAGAAAATACCAAAAAAATTAGAAAATACAAAAGTTACCTTGGTGAAAACCTGGCAATTAGGCACCTTGGTGACAACCAAAAAAAGAAGCAAAAAAGCAAAAAAAAAAAAAAGTAAAGAGAAAAAAAAATCGCTCTCTCAGTGAAAACCTGGCAATCAGGCGCTATAAATGACAATAAATGACACGCAAGTGAGAAAACTCACCAGACGTCCAGAGCTAGTAGGTCTGCGGTAGGTCCGAACTCGATCGGAGATGTGCACAATGCCAGGAAGCCCCACCATCGCTCGAAAATAGGAGGAAATAAAGCAGAAATCAAAAAGCAAAATCATCAATAATTCAGAGCTCCAAAATCGCAAAGTGACGAATGAAGAGCTCTCTTAGCTACTTATAGGGGTTCTAGAAACCCTAATTTCACCCGGGATCTCCGAAATTTCTTCTTGGTCCCCGAAAACTTCGAAGGTCAATTACAGGGGCATTTTAAAGTACTTTTCAAATCCGTCAGCTACCCAGTTCCACAATTTGCAGTTTCAACAAATCAACGCTCGTCTCGCAAATTTTCGCTCAAATTTGTTGAGGGGGCATAAATACACCTACTAAATGCCAGGGCAAGCTGGGGAAAAATCAAAGAATCTTTGACACACTGTGACAAGTCACATCGCATCAAAGAGGGGCAAATGTAGACACCCTAAAATGGACAGGCTTGCGACTTTACGTTAAAAACACTAATTTTCATCTATTAATTAATGGTTTTTTAATCATTAATTAATCATCTATTTTCCTCTAAATTCATTCCCCAAATCATCTAATCAAATTTCCAAAATTAATTAAATAATTAATTTTATTTAATTAAATAGCTTTAATTGATTAATTACTATTAATTGATTAATTAAATTCAATTTCCTATAGTTTAAATTCAAATATTTAAACTTACTAATTAAATTCTTCCAATTAAATTAATTTAATTTCATCAAATAAAGCAATTCTTAATAAAAAAGAATTC
>MU223549.1:16123-26169 GCA_018584345.1 Thuja plicata | reverse complement strand
ATTGCAACTTTGTTGCTATAACCAAGTGACTGTAATGTAGAACTTTTTTGCCAGACATATATTCAATAAATTGAACACCATTTCTGTCTATCTTTATTTGTTGATAATATGTTCCTTCAATAACAACCGAACTAGTCGGATATGACTGCCCATCACTATCTACAATTTCTTCTAGTAACTTGTATTTAGCTTTCGTGCATCTTAGTAGATAATAATCTACACTTTCCACATTGTCAGGATCCGCAACCACAACAAAAATATCACCTATACAAATCCAAATTACATATTAAATTCAAATCAAAAGTACAATAAATTAAATTTAAATAAAAGAACATGTACATGTGCACGAACCTGTAACAACTAAATTAGAAACACGCTCGTAATCAGCTGAATATATAGGATCATGAATGTTTATGTCAATGTCATCATCTTCATAAGGAGGCATTCTGATTAACTCCTTCATATCCCATCGTGAAACATATCCATTTGCAATATTCTCACATTGACTCATTGGATTTTCCTCAACGCAATCAACACAAAAACATAATTTTTCTCTTACTTGAGTCAATAAAGGCTTGTGTTGTCCGGTACTCATCAATTGATGTAAACTTCTAATACCAACAATCCTTTGACAATTGTAAGGATTAGATCGGTCTATATCTGTTACAAATATGAAATGAAAGTTGCACATTTTTAGGTCAACAATTATGATAATATAGATGAACACGAAATTAAATTTTAATTTAAAATGTTCGTACAAAATATAAATTACCTTTCACTTCCCAAAAATAGCGTTTGTTGTATTTGGTGTCCCGACTAGCAAAATTATTTTGACACCATTCAACAATTTTCTTTGAATTCTCTATCGTGTTACCTGTAAATTTTGAACTATCAGTTTAAAGCAAATGGATCTAAGTTTAAATTATACTGTTTGATTTATATCTAGATATATATTTATCTATTGTTCACACAATTTGTACTTGCAAGTTCATGTTGGTGAAGTGCATGCTTCACACATGCTCCTACTCCATCGCGCTCTCCTTTTCCATGTCCACTTTCAAAGAAGTTCCACAGAAACTTAACATTGCATCTAGCATGTTGCATAGCTAGCCAATTAAAGGCTTTTGCGGATTTAAATTGTCCTGCAAGATTAAGTTGTATGGAAAATAGTTAAATCACATAACAATTTAATGTAAGTAATCAATGAGAATTAAAATGAATTGAAGTGCATAAACTTACCTGCACAACCATCAGACCAAATCCAGTCTTGTGAAGCTTTTATCCCGCGATTAGCAATATCTTCAAAATACATTGCAAAACAATGAGCCACATAGCTCCTATCATGAACTTTATCATCGCTGATATAGAAATGAACCTCCTTGATGATAATGTGTTCATTTGGATTGATACTTTCTACCTCATCCAAATCAAATTGTGCATGTCTATAGGTCATATGGACAGATATTGCAACTTGATCAGAATGATAATATTGACTTTGGAGCTCTTTTTGAGGAGAGAATGTATAGTTCTCCGCAAAATCTACAACTGAAAGAATACAACCAGGTGGAAAACAATTTTTGGAATCACGAAACTGTTTAGCTTGCCATCTTGCACCATGACAATGCTGGATATGTGGATAAATTATAGTACAAAACCTGATCATAAACTCAAGGTAGTGAAATTCACTCTCCTTCAATACAATTTTTTTGGATTCATCTCATGTCTTAGTTCGGTATGTCTCATATTCAAATCTCTTCCACAAAACTAGCGTTGCAACATTAATATTCTCAATTTGCAATGGAAATTTATGTAAATATCCATAATCACTGCATGCACTCTTTATACATTGTACTTTGAACTCATCTGAATCTTCTGATTTCTCACATAAAATAGACTTCACAAATTGTATCGTACTTCCAGGGATGACCATATCTAAATTAAGTACTGTCATAACCTTTTTATAGGATGGCAAATATAGATGAAACTCAACAAGATTTCGGCAACAACAAGTTTCACGTACCTTATTTATGCGTACAAAGCAAGGGTGCAATCTCTCGAACATTATTTGACATATTTTCACATCTGAAAATTCTTGCTTGAATGATTCAAACAATTTACTTTATGTTGTATCTATAAAATGTTTTGGGTGTGCAGTTTTTATAATGGTCTCTTCATCTGTCATCTATATAGTATCCCTTCAATTAGAAGAAACGCGAGAGTGAGCGGTCCAATATTCAATGACCTGTCTTTTTACATCTTCAGAAATCTTGTCTTTTCGAGGAAGTCTACAAATATTAACCCAATTCTTTTGAATATTTTCATCTAACATATTTCTCTTCCTGATATATCTTTGAACAGTTCTTCTAGATACATTCAGTAAATTATAAATTGCATGTACTTGTTTTCTGTGTGTCAACCTCCTACTAGATAAAGTAGTCATCAATGCTCTACGTGCAGCACTTAAATCAGCCCCTCAACTTGAGTCGTTAATGTCGTTCAATGCATCTTACAAATTTTCAACTATTGTTCAATTTACATTGTCTCCTAAGTTTTTCTTGTTATCAACACCTAACAACTCCAAAACAGGATTCATTTCTTTTTTCTTGAATAACCTGACAAATAATTGTGCTTTTCCAATCAGACTTTTATTTTGAAAATATTCATCCCAAATCTTTTTGCATTGTTTTTTTTATTGTGCTTTCAGATACCAATTCATCGGATGAAAATTGACAAAAAAATGATTCCTCATTCATCTCCATCAAATTGCCCATATCAAAAGGTATATTTTCACCAATTTGTTCCTCTACTTGAATTGCATCTTCTTGAGCTTCAACAGGTTCATCTTGATTACGTTTTGTATAACCTTTCATTTTGTCATCCCTTTTTTGATCAAATTTTTTTAATCTATTTCTTTTATTCCCCATTGCACAAATTGTTCAAATTGAGAGCTTCGATTCACCTGCATACACAAAACCATATACTCTTGATAAAAAAATAAAAATGATATTGGTACTTGTTCATAATTAATATTGAACAATGCTTTAATTAAAAACATAAAAAATATAAAAAATTTGTAAAAAATACAAACCTCCTTGATAATTTTAATTCGTAATTATCCTTTAATGCCAAAAATATGCCCTTAAAACTATTAAAATTTTGATTTTCTTCAAAAAATCTTATTTTAATTCACAATTTACAAAATTATGTTTTTTTTTTTTTTTTAAAAAGCTTTTAAATATGAGATTGAAGGGTCGTGGTCATCCACACGACCATGTTTGGTCGGCCTTAGTTTCAGCCGAATCAGTTCTGGCCGAAACTGGTTCGGCTGAAAGTATCTATGTGGCATCCCATGTGGCAGCAACACAAGCAAAAATTGAGATTTTTAAATAAATGTCTATTTGGAGGCTAATTTCTCCATCAAAATTCAGCTTATTTTAAAATCTAAAAATACCCTTTTGTAGAGCTCGGAGTCTAGATTATGGTCATATAATTTTTATGGTGTTTTAATTACATATACTATATTGTAAGTTGAAAAAACTCTAAGTAGGTATTTTAACATTGAAGAACACGCTCATTCAAAAAAAAAATAGCAAATCATATTGGAAAAATTTATAACTTATATTTAACACTAGAGGAGAGAGTCCTCTTCAAGAATATGTAATTTTTTTTGTATTTGGTTTAGATTTGCTAGGGCAAATGTGGAGGGAGAAAAAACTGTTAATTTCAGGTAACTTCGACTTTGAATAGTTATAACAGACAAAATATATACCGAAAACTGATCTTTCTTTTTTTATGCACTAGTTGTACATGTCATCTAAAACATATTCTGAAATCAGAGGAAAAAAAGGTTATTTGCATATATTTAGTTGGAGGGAACTAGACCCTACATTTTCAACATTTTTTGAGCAATTAAAAAATGGACTTCAAAAATTAAAAAACTAGGTCAATGCTTATTCAAAAAAAAATTAAAAAATTATAGGCATAAACTACATCCAATTTTACACATTTAATTAGTCTACATCACTTTCAAATTCTAAACACAAATGCCACTTTTATGTCATTAAAGTTTAACAGTTTTGCATGTCGTGGTCCTCTTCCTTGGTAAAAGTGTGACACATGTTTGTACTTTTACCCTTAAGTTCTTTGCCTTGCCTCATAAAACATGCTAAAAAGGGTCGTACATGCAAAAATATTTTGCCTCGAACTGCAACTGTGTCCAAATTGGACGAGCCTTATAAGGAAATAGGGGTTTTTCGTCCTTTTGGATGTGTAACATATAAAATGGAAGGCACCAAAATGTAAGATGTGAATAATGATGTGGGGTAGCAATTGAATGTATTTTTATCATTATTGGATAAATTGTATTGTTGAGATAGTGGAGAAGGTAAGAATGTCCTCTTAGCCCCAAATTTCACAAAGGAAAGATCCACTTTGATCAACCATAAGAAAATGGTTAATGCACAAAGGCATCGATCGATCATAAATAAGAAGAAAGAAGAAAGCCTTATGTTCCTAAATTATGGATGAAGCGTATATAAAAACCTTGATTGAAATGAATTGAAGACAAGTACTAACCTCAAAATATAGCAGATCTAGAAAAGCCTATTTTCTTATGTCTGTGTCAAGTTTCGGAAAATTCTGCAACTGGATCTGGAACAGAAACGCAGAGACGGACAAAACCTAGAAATATTTTCCTCTTCTGAGTCAGATCAACCTTGACCTCTTTGTCAGGGTGCAATTGTGCCCCAAAATGTCGACCTTAACCTGCACTGCTTCGACATAAATTTTGTTCATGGATCTCAAAAGTTGGTCGAAAAGGATATCCAAATCTGCTCTTAAATTCGCTGTCATGTACCTGTACTTGTAAGAAAAATGGTTTTGTTTATTGGGGAGGGGTTTGCCTTGGTCAAACCCCAGTTTTGGAATTGACCTTAGAGTATAATTGAAATTGCATAAATAAACAAAGCAAATAAACAAATTCACCTTGCTTGTACAGATACCCTTGTGGAGGTTTCAAATCCTTGGATCGACAAGTATGTACGCTCCAAAAGAATGTAGAATGTAAGAGGTAGGATCTCTCAAATCAATTTCTTGTAGAACTTCAACACCAATCTTGAATGGATCTTGGAATAGGAAGAGGCTTGTATGGATGTGGATGGAGAAATCTTCAACAAGAGGGCTCCATACAGCTTGAATCCTTCAATGGTTACAAATGGATCTCCTTGATGAATTGAATTCTTGAATGTCTTTGACTGATTGAATGCTTGAGAGTAGATTCTTGCTTCAATATATTATGCATAGAGTTGTCTTTCACACTTAGATTTCCCTTAGAGAAAATGAGATGATAAGGCTTATTTATATATGAATCTAGGGAAAAATCTTCTAGAGAGGCCTACATAAGAGAATTAAACTCCAATTAGACCTATACCCTTAGAATTGGACCTATATTAAATATAATTTCAAGGGTCGTTGCCTCGAAGATTGAAACAGCCAACCCGAAAGCGGGAATTAAATCTTTCCAAAGCCCGACATCCAGAAACCCTGGAAACTTGAAATTTGGACCCTGGGTCAGGGTCGAGGTTGACTCTGACCTAGGTTAGGGTTGAGGTCAACCTGGAACTAGGTCAGGTTCGAGGTCAACCTTGACCCTAAGGTCAAGAAACTCATATTTGTAGATCAGGGTGTTAGAAATAGGTCGGAGAGAAGTGGAAAAGGGGGCAGAACAGGGGTAAAAGTCGGATCCAAGTCAGAGACCCATTCAAGGTGCTTGACATGACCCCAAACCACTTACTCAGAGGGATAAACTAGTCCAAAATAGAAGTGCTTCCATTTTATGACAATACATTTAGCCCCCACTTTAGCAAGAGTATGGACTCGATGCAAACTCTTGGTAAAGGAGATCTTAGAGAAAATATAATCTTATTGAAATCAAAAGGTACAAAGGAATCCTCAAGCCCCCAGGGACTTAAGTCTTTATAAACCCTAATATCATGATAAGAGAGACATCACCAGTCAAAGAGAAAAAGAGAGAGGGTGTGATTACCTCACCCAATGAGAACCTATGTCCCATTATGAATCACACAAGGAAAAAGTGCAAATGGAAAGATGGAGTTGAACCACCTAGTGAATGTGGCTATTCACTAGTCAACCCATCAAGGTTTTACTCTTACAAATATTCTACTTCAAAAGATAAAATCCAAAACATAAAGAGATCCAGTCTTAAGGACACCTTTCATCCTTAAGGGATCAAAACATTGTAAATTGAACCTGGAGGGATCAAGAGATCCTATAAGGTAAAAATCCATGCTTTAAGGATTAGTCTCTAATCCATAAAGGGAAAACGTTATAAGTTTGAAAATATTTTGAGAGTGTGTGTGTGCAAAAAGTGAGTAGAGCGTATCCCCCCACGTTAAAGTCTTTGCTTACACTTTAACAAGAGCAATGGCTTTAACGGAAACATAAACAACTCCACTGATTACATTTCCACTACGAGATGCCCCCAAGCAAAGACAAATCAAGAGAAATACCACATAAACATACAGAGAATACAAAAAGGATCTACCTACCGTGGGGTCAGTATGATCATAATATAATATGTATATATATATGATATTACTGCAAATGAATTGACATCATTCCCAGAAGAAAGTAGAACTACAATCACAACGAAGGAAAGAAAATTCAAGAGTTACAAAGAAGAGTCTTTTCGAACCACAACATGGAGACGAAAAAGAATCAGTGATACCATGTTGCTAATCCAAGCAGATTACACAAGGAAAACATTTATGAACAATAGCACAGGTACAACATACCATGGAACAATATATAAAAGAGTAGAGATACATATAGAATAATAGTACAACAGGTTCTATTCCTTTATCACCTTGTACCAACAAAGTAACAAGGGTCGTATAAAAGAATCTAACAAACATTTAGCAAAATACAGTACGAGAGAAGTACAGTACAATAGGAAAACACATAAAAGGCTACCATGGAGGACAAGCCAATCAAGCGCATCGCCTACTCTCCCCATCTTGGTTTATATCATTTAGGGAAGGCGGGAAACTCATAAGAGGGACTATATCCATCACCGTAGGAATAATAGCCAGTTCCAAACAAGGATCCTCTTGAGAATTGCGGTGTTTGATACTATGTGTAATTATCATTTGTGTGGCAAGCATATGAGGTAAATCAGTATCAAGATTAATAGTCTCATATTCATCATTAGCATCAATAGGACCATCAAGAGTATTTTATTTGTCAAGATTAATCGAAATAGAATCTAAGATGTGAATAAAATCATCATAATCATTCATCTTAACATCATTATTAACATTAACTTCCTCCAACACATCAGGCCTAGGCTGGTCAAAAGAAGGTAAAGAATTTCAAAGAATAGAGGCACGAGCCCTAGCAGTAGCCCGATGCTTCTTACGACATTCATTGGTAGATTTTTTATGTTTTGTATTTTTTGAAATATGTTGAGAACTAGGAGGAACAACAAGGGGTTCCTTCACATGTTCTATAGGAGGATTAGTAGGATTCTCAGTAGGCTGTAAAGCACCACAAGGAACTTGATTAGTATAACTAGAAGCAATAGATAAAGGAGGTATGGAAGGTGTAGATAAAATACCATGGTTAAGATCCATCTGAGGCATGATTAACTCAAGAATCTTGCAATGTTTATAGGCTTGATATGAGCGAAAAAGGTTATCAGGTCAAGAAGAACATGAATTAGGTAATGAAGGCCAAAAGAAGTCAAGGGTAGCACAATCCCTAGGCCTAGAAGGTTGATATAAGCCATGATTAATCATCTTCACCTCTTCATCATGAATGAACTTAATAAACTTGTGGATAGGAGAAGCAATGGCACACACGGAAGTCAACCAAGGAAAACCAAGCTTAACTTGAAATTGATCAGAAGTAGGGACAACAATGAAGGTAGTGTCCACAACTTTACCACAAATTTCAACAAGTAAGTTAATAGAACCAAATGATGGATAGAGAAAACCATTACAAGTTTGGATCCACACATTTGATGTATCATAATAATCACGTTGTAAGTTCTTAATAAAAATGTTTTCTTCAGTGACGAAATTGACTAAGGAAGTAGGATCAACAAGACAAGCACGCGTAGGTATCTTAGCAATCCTAGCATAAACGTAGAGGGGACCATCAGGAGCTTTAATGGTCTCAGAATCATCAAAGGTGGTCAAGAGTTCCCTAGGTCTTTTATCCTTAGGTTGTTTTGAAGGTTTAGATTGGGGTTTTGGTTTAGCTTGAGGTGGAATTTAAAGTTGAGGTGGAGGTGAAGGATCTTGAACAATAGGTTGAGATGAAACAACGCACTCCACATGGTTAACAATATGGTTGAGATCATACATCTTTGAATCATAAACAATATCCATTGAAGATGGTTGAACAATGGTATTAGTATCATGTGAAGGCAAAGGATTCGTATAGATTTGGAGATTTTGATTAGGAGGAGAGAAAAATTTGTTCCCACTACCATCAAAATGATCGACAGATAAAGCATTAGAATCAATTAAATCTTGAACCTTATGGTTTAGAGAATAACAATTCTCAATATCATTACCATGCTGACGATGATATTGACAAAAGGCTTTAGGATCAAAAGATTTGGATGCCATCATAGTAGGGAGAAGAGGTTGAATAGGAGGAAAAGTAATCATATTAGCACTTAAAAATTTAATCATAATAGAATGTAAAGATTCAGAAAGGGGAGTAAACGTATGATTTAAACAAAAAGCAGTGGATGTAGAAGTGACATCGTGGGATGCAACAACAACTTGATTAGCAACTGCATTTTCTTGTTTATTGATTTTGACATAGTTGTTAGGCTTCTGAAACTTGTTGGGATTAGGAGCAACATCACTCTTACCAACTAGAATAGGATCCATTGGAGTGTTTCTCTCAAATTGACTCACTTGTAATTGATAATGACGAAGCATTGCACAAAGTTGTTGAAAAGAGGAAATTCAGTAAGCAGAATCTTATCTCTAATATCCTTTTGAAAATTTTAAATAAACATATGTTGAATATCAATATCAGGAACATGATAAGAAATTTGAGCATACAAATGCTTAAATATACCAATAAATTCAATCAATTTTTCTTTAGTATTTTGTTTACGATGCATCAAATTAGTTAAGGACATTTGCAGACCAATGTTATTTTGGAACTGTTGGATGAAGGTATTAGCAAGTTTTGGAAAAGAATCAATAGAATAAGGAGGCAAGGAACAATACCATTGCAAGGCCTTATCACGAAAATTTCTAGCAAACAACTTGGCTAAAATCCTGTGGTCATGAGCATAATCACTACAATGGATTTGAAATGTTTTAACATGAGTGACAGGATCTCCCTTACCAATGTAATTCTCAATACGAGGAATATCAGATTGTTGAGGGATAAGAGCACCAATAATGTCTAGGGATAAAGGACTACCCATGTCACATGTAGGAATACTAAACTTGGATTGAGTTAAGGACACAAGTTGTTGTTGTAAAAAGGACACAGTTTGAGCCAAACTAATAATTGTGGAATCATTAGAAGAAATAGGAGGCATAGAAACATTTGGAACACTAGGAAAAGTGTAGGAAACAACGGGAATGGAAGACACAACTGGTGGAATACTTGGAACCATAGTTGGAGGAGGATTTTAATAGTCAAAAGGAACACTATGGTAAGAAGGTTGTGAGGTAGGTAAAAATACCGGTGGAACAGTCACATGAAGAGATGGAGGTGAAAGATTTGAATCTAGAGGATTGGAAAATGTAACAGATGTAGTCACTAAAGGAGGAGTATAAGTAGGATTACAAGGTAAAGGAATCAAATAAGGTTCCACACTAGTGACGGGAGGAGTGAATCCCAAATATTGATTCTTGATCCTCTTGAGCTAAGGCCCCGTTTGTTTGCAGGAATTGGAAGTGACACTTCCCGGTTTTGGGAGTGACACTTCTCATTTTTGCAAATCCGCTGTTTGTTTCTCTAAATTGCAATTCTGGATTTGTCAAGTAAAACCA
>MU223549.1:4217-16022 GCA_018584345.1 Thuja plicata | reverse complement strand
TTTGATATAATAAGGTTTTGAGTCAAATTCCAATTCCCCAAGATGCAAAACTGGGATTTCAAAACCTGATTTTGTGATAATAAGGTTTTGAGTCAAATTCCAATTCCCCAAACAAACGGGGCCTAAAGGTTTAACATTTAAATGCAAAAGATGAGTAATACCATGCAAGATATTAACACCTTGATCACTATCACGAAGGACTTTCTTAAGATCCTCTATAGATTGAATAGAAACTTGATTATGGTTTTATTAAATAAACCAATTTCCCATTTTATCAAGTTCAATTGACAGTTTTTGGACTTGTTCAGGAGGAAATCTTAAAGCATCATCCTCATCATGAGATGAGTGAGAAGAGTTATGCTTCGTAGAAGGATTGGAATCATGAGTGATCAAATTGGCATCCAAGATCCTAAGGAAAGGAGAGGAAGACTCGGGATCAAAGGAACCCATAAGTCTACAACTTCTTCTTTAACTGGGATATTGTAGGTAGGAGAAGAGATAGTAAAGCTTATACACCAATGCAATATAAATAAACTAAACTAAGAAAATATAAATCCAAGAAAATACAAGAAGGCTCATCTAATATGCATGCAAGATATAACATGAAATGTAAATCTAACACCAAAAAGAAAGAGTTGTCTATCGCGGGTTCACCAAAATGTATCATATAAAATGGAAGGCACCAAAATGTAAGATATGAATAATGATGTGGGGTAGAAATTGAGTGTATTGTTATTATTATTGGATAAATTGTATTGTTGAGATAGTAGAGAAGGTAAGATTGTCCTCTTAGCCCCAAATTTCACAAAGGAAAGATCCACTTTAATCAACCATAAGAAAATGGTTAATGCACAAAGACATCAATCAATCATAAATAAGAAGAAAGAATAAAGCCTTATGTTCCTGAATTATGGATGAAGAGTATATAAAAACCTTGATTGAAATGAATTGACGACAAGTACTAACCTCAAAATATAGCAGATTTGGAAAATCCTATTTTCTGATGTTTGTGTCGGGTTTCAAAAAATTCTGCAATTGTATCTGGAATAGAAACTTAGAGACGAACAAAAACTAGAAATATTTTCCTTTTCTCAGTCAAGTCGACCTTCACCTCTTTGCTGGGGTGCAATTGTGCCCCAAAATGTCGACATTGACCTATACTGCTCTGACAGAAATTTTGTTCGTAGATCCCAAAAGTTGGCCGAAAAGGGTATCCAAATATACTCTTAAATTTGTTGTCTTGTACCTGTACTTGCAAGAAAAATGGTTTTGTTTGTTGGGGAGGGGTTTGCCTTGGTCAAACCCCAATTTTGGAATTAACCTTAAAGTATAATTTAAATTGCATAAATAAACAAAGCAAATAAACAAACTTGCCTTGCATGTATAGAAACCCTTGCGGAGGATTCGAATCCTTGGATCCACAAGTATGCATGCTCCAAAATAATGTAGAATGTAGGATGTAGGATGTCTCAAATCAATTTCTTTTATATCTTCAACACCAATCTTGAATGGATCTTGGAATAGGAAGAGGCTTGCATGGATGTGGATGGAGAAATCTTCAACAAGAGGGCTCCATACAACTTGAATCCATCAATGGCTACAAATGGATCTCCTTGATGAATTGAATGCTTGAATTCTTGAGAGTAGATGCTTGCTTCAATAGATCATGCATGGAGTTGTCTTTCACACTTAGATTTCCCTTAGAGAAAATGAGAGGAGAAGACTTCCTTATCTATGAATCTAGGGCACAATCTTCTACAAAGGCCTACATAGGAGAATTAAATTCCAATTAGACCTATACCCTTAGAAGTGGACCTATACTAAATATAATTTCAAGGGTCATTTCCTCGAAGACCGAAACAACCGACCCAGAAGCGGGAATTAAATCTTTTCGAAGTCCGACATCCGGAAACCTCAGAAACTTGAAATTTGGACCCTGCATCAAGGTCAAGGTTGAATCTAACCTAGATCAGGGTCAACCTTGAACTAGGTCAGGGTTGAGGTCGACCTTGACCCTGAGGTCAAGGAACTCAGATTTGTAGATCAAGGTTGAATCTAACCTAGATCAAGGTCAACCTTGAACTAGGTCAGGGTTGAGGTCGACCTTGACCCTGAGGTCAAGGAACTCAGATTTGCAGATCAGGGTGCCCGAAATAGGCTGGAGAGAAGTGGAAAATGGGGGAGAACAAGGGTAAAAGTCAGATCCAAGTTAGAGACCCATTCAAGATGCTTGAAATGACCCCAAACCACTTACTCGGAGGGATAAACTAGTCCAAAATGGAAGTGCTTCCATTTTTTGACTATACAAGATGCAACTGTGAAACTAGTTTGTGCCCAGAGTGCTCAGAAAATAGCTCCCTCCCAGATCTACACAGGAAACCTCTATAAACTTGAAATAATCAAAGCTCCAAAAAAATTTCAAAAAATTAATAATGGGATGTAATAGCAAGGCTCTGATATCATATTAGAATTCAAAGAATTCTATCACCAAGATCCACTATACCAAATACCTGTCACAAAAGCAAAGAATGATATGAAAGATGAAATATTCATTCAGAGAGGGATAATAAAATACAATGAGATCAAAACCTTATAAAGGTGATCAAAACCTTAAAAGGGAGAAACCTAGGCTGCATGATAATAATTAATAAAAGAATTAATTATTATATGCCTAAAATTTTATCTTAAGTAAACTAGACATAATAAGTGACTTTAATAATTAAATCAAAATGATTTAATTAATAAGTGAAATATCTTATTACTCTAACATAAGAGTTGGAAACACAAGAGTCTACGACAAATGCAAATCCAAAGACTCTGAGGTATGAAAAGCTAAATCATTCAGAGAATTGGATTATTGGTGATAGAAACAAAGGTGTTCAAACTAAAGGAAGGATTGCTAGAAATGAATTTTGTTTGATTTCTAAGATTGAACCTAAAGATGTTGATGAAGCATGCAAAGATGAAAGTTGGTAAAAAGATATGAAAGAATAATTGGAACAGATTGAGAAGAATAAGACATAGATTCTAGTTCCTATACCTGTGGACAAGAATGTGATTGGTACTAAATGGGTATCTAGAAACAAATTGAATGAGGATGGTGAAGTGATTCTGAACAAAGCCAGACTTTTTTGTAAGGGATATTCTCAAATGGAAGGTATTGATTTTGAGGAGATTTTTAATCTTGTTGCTAGAATTGAAGTTGTTAGAATATTTATTTCATATGCTACTTACAAGAATTTCAAAGTATATCAGATGGATGTTAAGTCTGCATTTTTGAATGGAGAGTTGGAAGAAGAAGTCTACATTGAGAAACCAGATGGATTTTCCTTGACTGATAAAGATGACATGGTTTTCCAATTGAAGAAATATTTATATGGACTGAACCAAGATCCTAGAGCCTAGCATGTGAGGTTAGATAATTATTTATTGAATATTGGTTTCAATAAAGGTGCTACTGACAATAACTTATACTTTAGAATTGTTGATGATAATATTTTGATTGTTGAAGTGTTTGTGGATGATATCATTTTTGGTGGAAATGAAAAGCTAAGTAAAGAATTTTTTGATGAGATGCAAAAGGAATTTGAGATGTCTACGATAGGTGAGATGAAATTCTTTCTTGGACTACAAATTATACAAACAGATGAAGGTATTTTCATTTCTCAGTCTAAGTATATGAAAGAGTTTTTAAAGAAATTTGGTATGGAAGATTCAAAACATGTTGGTACTCCTATTATTACTAGTTGTAAATTGACAAATACTGATGATTCACCTAATGCAAATCAGAATAGATATAGATCAAAGATCGGTGGATTGTTATATTTAACACAAACTAGACCAGACATTATGAATGTTGTTTGCATTGCTACAAGATTTTAATCAGAACCAAAGGAATGAAATGTTGTTGTTGTTAAGAGGATAATCATATACTTGAAGGGAACAACTAATTATGGCACATGCTATGGTAAAGTGATGAACTATAAATGATTAAATGTTTGAAGATGATAAGTTGATGATCGTCGAGCTGCAAAAGTGAATGCAAGACATTAAATTAGTTAATGTATTATATTGTCATTGATGTCAACTTGATATGGTTTGATTTTTCATACACATATTATCATAACCTTGAAGATATGAAGAGAAAAAGTTTATGTTGTCGGTAAAATATAAAAAGTCTGTATACACCGAGTGACAGTGAACACCGAGTAGTTCACAGTGTATACTGAGAAAGTGTATACCGATTAAGTGTTACTGAGCAAGTGTGTACCGAGCACCGCAGTAACTTGAGTTGATGACCGAGCATAATCAGAGTTAAAGAATGACAAAATTGCTTAGTTGGCAGAGCTACAATTTAGGGTTGACTGATTGATTACTTTATTTTCAATGATCAGTTAAACTAAAGCAAGGAAGAAGATTTAAAGTGTGTTTTATTCATAGTTATCAAGGAGAGATTTACGGAATAAAACTAAAGGAGAGATTTATGGTATAAAGAAACACATGGCGAGTTTTACAAATCAAGAAGAGATCTACGACACAAATAAGGAGATTAAGCAGCTTATCATGTCTATATAAAGAGACAAAGAATTCATTATCAAAATGAGGAATGCTGAGTATATTTTGTGTGAAGAAAGAATTCTTCATGTAGATTTGATCATACAGGTTGAAGAACAAAGCCAAGGAATTCTACGGACACCGAGCAACAAAGGACAGAGCATTCACTAAGCAGAACAAAGAATGAAAGCAAAGTAACTAAAGTGTATATTGATCAGAGAGGTATTATTGCACTAACAACAGATCTAAATATTTGCAAATCAAAGTTGTATTTTGAACAAATCATTTACTGTATCATTTTAACAATTGATTCAAAAAATATCTTAACCAAGTGGGATTTAACAGTCCTTATTGTATTGCGATACTCAAGAGTATCAAAAGGTTTTCTTGTTGATAGCATAGTGAGTGTTAGGTCAAAAGACAAACTGTTGGTTTAAATCCTCTAACAAGGTCGCACTTAACAGTGTGTATTGTAACCTTTAACAGGGTTGGCTCTTCACCGAGCTCACTTTAGAAGAGTGAAAATATTTTGGGTTATTGGTCCCAGGTGGTTTTTCCCATATTGGTTTTCCACGTTAAAATCTATGTGTCAAATGTGTATATGTTTCATTGCATTGATATTTTATTTTACACGTTACTGAAATTGGATTGGTCGATTAACACTAAAGTTTATCTGCTAGTACTCGCTAAATCTAGAAAATATAAATAATATATCTTACCGAGCAGTTTATATTTGTTAATTTTATTTATGGCATACATCTTGATGAAATTGGGACTGTAAGATAACTGAGGGTATTATATTTGAGATATGATATTTTGGTTGGATCTTTTGGAATATTTGTTAAGGCCACTGATTCACCCCCTCCCCCCTCTTAGTTATTCTAACAATTGGTATTAGAGATTTGGTGCTTAGAAGAAAAGTTTAAAGGGACTTAAGCTAAAGATCACAAGATGAGTAAAAGGGATGTGCCTAAGTTGAACAAGGACAACTTTGCATCATGGAAAAGTAGGATAAGACTTCATCTATCTGTTATTGGAAATGATGTTACACAACACTTGGATACTGAATATGTTGCACCTAATGGAACTCTAACTATTGATTAATTGAGAGAGAAACATGAACACAATTCTATGATGATAGAACTTGCTTCTTCTCTAACCGATGTTGAATTTGAAAATGTGAATTCATGCACCTTTGCAAATCAAATGTTGGAAAAACTCAAGCTAGTACATGGAGGAGATGCTAATGTGCTGAGAGCTAAAGATGAAAGTCTAAGAGGAAAGTTTGATGACTTGAGAATGAAAGAAGGAGAGAGAATCACTTGGTATAGTGACAAAATCAAAGAATTTGTTAATGCTATATTTGGATTAGGAGGAGTACTTGATGAAGAAACAGTTGTAACTAAAATTCTGAGAACCTTACTGCTTGTTTATGCTATTAGAGTATCTACAATTCAAGAAATGAGAGTAGTATCTAATAACAATATTACTCTTGATAGTTTGATTGGTAGAATTATTTCATTTGAGATGAACAACTATGACAATAGTGTCTTACTTACTATTGAGTTTGCATTCAAGTCTTCTCTGAAAATAAGCAAATCTAGTAACAAACACACTATGAGAAATGATAGTGACAGTGATAGCGATGAGAAAGAACTTGATGAACTTGAAGCACTAATGGCTAGAAGATTACATAGAGGTAAAGGAATATATAAAGGTAAATTACCATTGGTCTTTTTTAATTGCAAAGAAATTGGACATTTTGCTGCTAGATGCCCTAACAAGAGAAAGGATGAAAGAAACAATGATAGATCTTATGAAAAGAAGTATGAAAGAAGTGATGACTGAGACTATAAAAGAAATCAACACTTTGACAGAAGAGATAACCGAGAATACAAGGACAAAGGAAAGAAGCCTTGTTACCTAGTTGGGAACAAAGCTGAAAATTTTGGTACTGATTCTCTGATGAAGATATTGAGGTAGTATTTGTTACGATGAAGGATGATTCAGACGAAGAAGAAAGGTATGTTGAAACATCACTCATATCTAAAGTTAACAAAAATGATGTCTAGATTATTGATAGTGGTTGTACTCATCACATGACTCGATATAAAGAAAATTTTGAAACTTTTGAATATTATAATGGTGGATCAGTTAGGATGGGTAATGAATCGCCTTGCCCAGTTGAAGGAAAAGGTACCATTATGTTGAATAATATGATCTGATGTGAAAATGCATATTGGGTGAAAGGACTTAACTATAATTTGTTGAGTGT
Organism: Thuja plicata; assembly: GCA_018584345.1. NCBI lineage: Eukaryota > Viridiplantae > Streptophyta > Pinopsida > Cupressales > Cupressaceae > Thuja > Thuja plicata. Next base: position 9,193 of record MU223549.1, on the reverse strand, counting down.
TTCAAAACTGAACAACATAGGACACCGAGTTGCATTTGAGAACAAAAAGGAAATGATCTATAATGGAACTGGAAATTTGATCAGTACTATGGAAAAAACAAAAGGTAATCTTTTATATCTTGATAATATTGAGACCACTTGTTTATTGGCTAGAAATGAAGATGTTTGGTTGCAACATAAAAGGTTATGTCATGTGAATTTTTAAAACATGGTTAAGATAAGAAAGAAAATAAAAATGAGAGGCTTACCGAGTATTTCAAAGCCCGACCATGTTATGTGCAAGAATTGTCAAATAGGAAAAATGACAAAGTCTAGTTTCAAGAGAAAAACCTACACATCTAATGCTATTCTGGATTTAGTCAATACTGAATTATGTGGACCAATGAGAACAAAGAGCTATTATGGTGATAGATACTTTATTCTATTTGTTGATGACTATTCTAGGATGATGACTGTCGTGTTCTTAAAAGAGAAATCTGAAGCATTTAAGATGTTGAAATGGTATAAAGCTAAAGTTGAAAAAAAAAGTGGAAAAGAACTAAAATGTTTAAGATTAAATAGAGGAGGAGAATTTATTTCTGATGAATTCACTAACTTTTGTAATGAACATGGGATTAAAAGACAGGTTTCTACACTGAGAACACCACAACAAAATGGGATTGTTGAAAGGAGGAATAGATCAACTGTTGATTGTGCAATAACACTGATGATTGAAAAAGACATCACACAAACATTCTGGAGAGAAGCTACAAGTACTGTTGTCTATACACTGAATCGAGTTCAATTGAAGAAAGGCACAAATGAGACATCTTATGAGCTATGGTATGGATACACACCAAATGTGAGTTACTTTAGAATTTTTGGAAGCCAACGTTATATACTAAAAGATGATAGAAATGGGAAAATTGACTCTATAAGTGATGAAGGAATATTTCTAGGATATTCTACTAAAAGCAAAGCTTATAAATATCTGAACAAATCTTCTAACAAAATCATTGAGAGTGCAAATGTTAAAGTGGATGAATTTGCTGAGAAAAATGATGAGGAAAGCAGAAAGGAACTTGAAGATTACAACAGATTTGTCTACATAGAAGAACTTGACATCTTACCCGAGCGACAGAATAATGCAACCGAGAAACAGGCTGCACATGTTGAGAATTAGGAAAATGCTCACAATGTTGAACCAAGTGATGAAGATCAAAATGAAGAACAAAGATTTGAACCTGTACTTGCTAAATATGTCAAAAGACACCATCCACAGGACCAGGTCATTAGGGACAAAAGAGTAGGAATGATAACAAGAAGTAATTCACTTAACAATAGATGTTTGATTTGTGATTTTGAGCCTAAATTTGTTAATGATGCACTTGAGAATCGGGAATTGGTTAGTGCAATGAACGAAGAGATTGAACAGATAGAGAAGAACAAAACATGGACATTAGTACCTAGACCAAGTGACAAAAATTTCATTGGCACTAAATGGATTTTCAGAAACAAACTTAATGAGAATGGACAAGTCACAAGGAACAAAGCAAGACTAGTATGCAAAGGGTATGCACAAGAAGAAAGTATTGGCTATGGAGAAAACTTTGCACCTGTTGCTAGACTAAAAGGAGTAAGAAATCTACTTTCTTATGCTGCTTTTAAAGGATTCAAATTATACCAAATGAATATTAAATTTGCATTTCTGAATGGAATACTAGAAGAGGAGGTATACATTGAACAACCTGAAGGTTTTGTTGATCCTAACAAGAGGAACATGGTTTGTAAACTACACAAAGCCTTGTATGATTGAAACAAGCACCAAGAGAATGGTATGAAAGACTTCACTCTTATCTCATTAGTATTGGATTTGTTAGAACAAGTGACAATAGTAATGAGTATTTGAAAGGAAATATTGATGACAAGATTTTGATTGCTGAGATATTTGTTGATGATATCATATTTGGAGGTAATGATATGCTATGCAAATAATTGGCTGATGAAATGACAAAAGAATTTGAAATGTCAATGTTTGGAGAGAACAAATTTTTTCTTGGTCTATAGTTTCTATAATAGGATGAAGGCATCTACATCACACAACCAAAATACATCAAAGAAGTTTTGAAGTTATTCAAGATGGAGGACTCCAAACCATTCAGAACACCTATGGAAACCAGATGCAAATTGACAAAGGAAGACAAGATAACTGAGGTAAATCATACCTTATACAGATCTATGATTGGTAAACTAAAGTATGTTGTACACACTAGACCTAATATAACACATGCAGTTGGTATAGTTGCAAGATTCTCTACTAACCCTAAGGAATCACACACGACTGTTGTTAAAATAATTTTGAGATATCTGAAGTATACTGAAGACTATGGTTTGTGGTACAATAAAGAAGGCAAATTTGAGCTACAAGTTTATACTGATGTTGATTGGGCTGGAAACATAGATGATAGAAAGAGCACTACAGGAGGAGAATTTTTTATGGGTGACAGACTTGTCACATGGATAAGTAAAAAGCAAGGATGTATATCTCCATAAACTGCAGAAGCGTAATATGTAGTTGTTGCTGCAAATTGCTCTAACATTGCATGGATCAAGAAATTGCTGAAAGGTATGAATGAGGAAATTCTTGATCCATTAATTATCTATTTTGATAATACAAGTGCTATAAACATTTCAAAGAACCCTGTGATGCATGCTAAGACAAAGCACACATCTATTAAATATCATTACTTGAGGGAACAAGTACAAGAGAAACATGTGATACTAGAATATGTACAATCTAAAGAACAACTAGCAAACATATTCAAAAAACCATTGCCAAGAGATACATTTGAATACTTGAGAAATAGACTAGGGGTTTGTCCCTTGTCTATTGTCACTAAGGTGACTAGGAACTTGCATCAGCCTACACATTATCAAAAGATTAATCATGTTGATGCAAGCTGAGGTATGGACTACAATGATATATCAGTACACTGAAGGCACTTATCTAAACCACACACCAGAGATATTGTTGGCTACTAAAAAGCTATAAAAAAATTTTGGCATTGCTGTCAAAGGGAGAGAAAGATTCAATGAAATACACATCAGTGAGAAGAAATGAAATATACATCAGGGAGAAGAGATTAAGATTCAATGGAGAGAAATATTCAATGAAATAGCCATCCATCAAAGGAAGAGAATTGGAGAAAGTCAACATGGCATATCTATCCAGAAAAGGGAGAAGAGATTCTACAAGAAAGGGAGAGATGAAATCAGAAGATAGAATTGCTACACCTATCCATTGAAGGGAATGAAGAAAGGGAGAGCACATAGCAGAATCAAATTTATAGGGAGAGCTGTATGGTAACCATTTTTTTGTGACTAAACATATTAAATTTGAGCTAGAAGAGCTTACCAAGATTCAGATATTTGAGTTGGTTTTAGGACAATAAGTTTGGTATGTTATGGCATGTTTTATACTGCATATTTGATAGTATGTTGGCATCAATGCCAAAGGGAGAGATTGATGAACTATAACTGATTGAATGTTTGAAGATGATAAGTTGATGATCATCGAGCTACAAAAGTGAATGAAATACATTAAACTAGTTAATGTATTGTATTGTTACTGATGTCAACTTGATATGGTTTGATTGTTCATACACATATTATCATAACCTTGAAGATCTGAAGATACAAAGTTTATGTTGTTGGTAAAATATGAAAAGTCTGTATACACCGAGTGACAGTGAATACCGAGCATTTCACAGTGTATACCGAGCAAGTGTTATTGAGAAAGTGTATACCGAGCACTACAGTAACTAGAGTTGATGACCAAGCATAACTGAAGTTAAAGAATGACAAAATTGCTTAGCTAGTAGAGCTACAATTTAGGGTTGACTGATTGATTGCTTTATTTTCAACAATCCGTTAAACTAAAGAAAGGAAGAAGATTTAAAGTGTGTTTTATTCATAGTTATCAAGGAGGGATTTACAGAATAAAACTAAATGAGAGCTTTATGGGATAAAGTAACACATGGCGAGTTTTGCGGATTAAGAAGAGATCTACGAAAAAACAAGGAGATTGAGCGGCTAATCATGTCTATATAAAGAGAAAAGGAATTCATTATCAAAAGGATGAATGATGAGTATATTTTGTGTGAAGATATAATTCTTCATGTAGATCTAATCATGCAGGTTGAAGAATAGAGGCAAGGAATTCTGTGGACACCGAGCAACAGAGGACAGAGCATTCACCGAGCAAAACAAAGAATGAAAGAAAAGGAACTGAAATGTATATTGATCAGAGAGGTATTATTGAACTAACAATAGATTTGAATATTTTCAAATCAAAATTTTATTTTGAACATATCATTTACTGTATCAGTTTAACCCACTAATAGATTTGGGGGCAAATTTCGACCAAAATTTTCGACCAAGTTTTACTTGGTCGCATTATAAAGGATGCATTTTATTTTTTTTTACCAACACATCCCGTGCTGGTCGAAACACATCCCGTGTTGGTCGTAATTTCGACCAACCAACACACTAGTACATTTTTGCATCAAATTTTGACCAAAGGGTCGTTGGTCGGATGAGAGGCGGGATATCACTAAGTTGAAAAAAAAGGGGAAATTTTTCATCGCGCGGGATTTCATCACCAATCTGACTCCATTGACGGCCGAAATTAACTCACAAAAATTTTGATTTGCAAGCGATTTGGGTCTATGGTTAAGTCACTCCATTTGTTTGGGGGAGCTGGATCACTCAGGGCTGGGGATGCTGCTGTTGATATACAAAGTCTTTAGAAGCTGAAAATCATTACAGAATAAATTATACAAGAAATTAGAGTCTTGTTGGAGGGTTTCGATTTGTTCCAAAGAGGCATTTAGAAGATCATTTGATCGCTTTATCATCCTCAGCTGTTGGCGACATCATGTCAAATCAGGTTCCTTATTTATGTTTTCATTTTGGCTTTTACTGCCTACTGTCTTCAT
>MU223547.1:4593962-4610310 GCA_018584345.1 Thuja plicata | reverse complement strand
CATTATGGGGGGGTTCACCTGTTGGTTCTATTGCTTCCTGGTTTGATTGATCAGCTCTTCAGACATTTGTCTTCTCTACCTGGTCATGCACTTCAGTGGGGGTTCCAGCAGTATCTTCTGACAGAGTCCACAGTTCATGCTTCGGAGATGCTTCTTGCTCTTTTCTTGTTCCTTTCTCTGGGACACCTCTTTTTCTCTAGATTGAAGGCTCAGTTTCCTTCATCTAGTTTGATTTCTTGTTTGGGTACCTGATCAGGCCTAGTTGCCGGGACCCTTCTTTCCTGCTTTCTGCAGTAGTTTAGCAGTTTTTGCTTCTCCCTAAGTTACACTTAAGGGGGGGTGTTAGAGTAGTTATATGTTAGCTAATAATTAAATCATTTAGTTATTAGTCTATCATACTCTAGGCTTAAGTTTCACTTAGGCGCTTTATAATTCTTTAGGGTTGTAGCCTTTAGGGTTTCGTGTTTCCTTTTATAAGGATTCACTTCTTTCATTTCGATAAGGAGATTGTTTTGTAAATCATTATTGTTGAATATAGAAGATTATTTCTGTCAACATGTTTTTGTAGTCTCTGGCCTATTGGCCGCCATAGCTCTCTTTCTCTTCTGTCTTGCTTCTTCTCGTGACAGTGTTTGCATGCAGGTTTCTTGGGAAGATTTGCAGTTCAGAAAATTTCTTGGGAAGCTAAATGTTCCCCCCTCATTCAAGTTTCCTCATGAATTACATCTCCTGGAACATAAGGAGTCTTGAATCCCCGGATAGGAAGTTAATTGTTAAAAGATTTCTTAGTCTTACTAGTTATGTTGATGTTCTTATGCTTCAAAGCTATGGGTTTTACTCTTGATAGTAACCTTGATTACATATGAAGAGATGCTTTAAAATTTTATACTGATCACCCACGTGGTAAGGGTGGGTGGCTATTCTCATCAATCCTAAGTGGGCTAGTATGATCATTGACCATGGCATTTGTCCTTGTAACAGGGCTGTGTGGGTTTCTTTAAACTTCCATGGTTTAATCATTGGTATATGCTCTATTTATGCCACTAATGACTACAAAGAGAGGGCTGGCCTTTGGTCCTGGTTTGCTGCCCGACCCAACATTCCTTGGATTTTAGGGGGCGACCTCAACATGATTGAGGCTCAGTTTGATAAATCTGGGGGTCTTCCCTTCTCCTGGAGGGACTTGGAGAAGAATAGATAAGATAATATGATTCATCAAAAGACTCTCTTTGATCCTCTAGGAGGAGGTCAAGACTCTAAGTCTCGTATCTCGTACACTTCATGCAATTCTCAAACTGGCACTTCTAGGATTTATTCTAGGTTAGATAATTCTATGCTAATAGAAACTACTTCTCTTTTATTCCCAATAACCAAGGTAACTTTGTCTCTGTTACCCCTATTGCTCTTTCAGATCATCACCCTATCTCTGCCTATATTAGGGTTAATAACCTGACTCCTCGTTGCAAGCCTAGCAACCCAAAATTCATGCTCAATACCAGCCTCCTTCAGGATGATGACATTCTCTCTACTTTAAACCTTATTAGAATTATCAATAAGAATAATCCTTCCATTCATTCTAACATTGATAAATGGAGCCATAACATCAGTGCTTGGAAAAACTTGCTTCAAACCATTGGTAAAAAGAATGCTAAAGACTTCAGATTCACTGAGAAAAAGCTCTCTGCTAACTTTCTCTCAGCTGAAGAAAATATCCAGTCCAACCCCACAGATGAAAATCTTGGTTTTGAAGTCACCAAAGCTAGAGACTCTCTTAGGAAGCATCAACATGTGAAGTCCAAAGGTGCCACCATTAGATCCCATGCCCATTGGCTCCAACATGGTGATAGAGGCCTCAAAATTTCTCTTTAATCTTCTCAAACAAAAACATCTTAATGAGTCTATTGATAGATTGAATGTTGATAACATTGAGATCACGGATCCTGAAGGTATTAAGTCTGCCTTTGTTGTGTTCTATCAAAAGCTCTTTGCTTTCGAAGACACTGCTGAGGCTAAGAATCTTAGAGATAAATGCAAGCCTCTTATCCCCAATAGAATTACTAGTTGTCATTCAGATTTGCTTAGCAAACATATCTCTTTAGAAGAAATCAAAAAATCCATTAATACTTTAAAGAATGACAAGGCTCCTGAGCCCAATGGTCTTCCTATAGGATTTTATAAAGCTAACTCGAGTTGGATATGCAACGACCTGCAAGATATTTACTCTGAAGCTTTTGATAGAGGTCCCCTTGGTGACTCTATTAACATGGGGATTATTAAAATTATTCCTAAAGATGGTGATAAGGCTCTCATCAAGAATTGGAGGCCTATCACCCTCCTCAATGTATCCTATAAAATTCTTCCTAAAATCTTGGCTCTTCGGCTTGAAAGTATCCTTCTCAAACTTGTTAGCTCTACTCAAACCAGATTCATCAAAGGTAGATATATTCTAGAAAATTTGGTCACCAGTTGGGAAGCCATGAACTAGGCTAAGCATTCTAATCAAGTTTCGGCCATGTTTCTTTTAGACTTCAAGAAAGCCTATGATAGAGTTGAGTGGGACTTTATTCTCATGATGATCGAAGCCTTCAGTTTCCCCAACACCTTTTGCAAGATGGTTATGGTGCTTCTTAGGGATACCTCTGCTCAACTTGATGTTAATGGTTCCCTCTCAGCTCCTTTCTCTTTTGGCAGATCCATTAGACAAGGCTGCCCCCTTGCCCCTGCCTTATTTGTGATCGCCTCTAACACTCTTTCCTACATTCTCAGAGATAATTCCCTCTCTCCTTGTGTCAAAGGTATCTCTTTACCTGAGGACTATGATCTTATACACTGCCAATTTGTGGATGACACTGCCTTATTTTTTGAGAACAATGAAACCAACTTTGATAAGCTGATTAATAAACTCAATTTCTTTTTCTCCATATCTGGTGCCTAACTGTCACATTCTAATTCGATTCTCCTTGGATGGGAGGATCATCCTCCTGACTAGATTGGTAATTATGGTTTTTAGTAGGAAGGTCCACACAAAATTGTTAGGTATCTAGGCATACCCTTCTCTGTGGAGCCGTCCCTTAAAGAGATGTGGTTGTGGATTAAAGAGAAGATCAATAAAAAGATGTCCAAATGGCATAATAGATCCCTCTCTCTGGCCGGTAGAGTTCAAGTTTGTCAGAAAATTCTTTCTTCCTATAATATTTACTATTCTTTTGCATGGATGTTTAGTAACTACCAAATTTTGGAAATTGAGAAAGCTATAAGGGACTTTCTCTAGTCCGATGGTAAGGGAAATAAAAAATGCATTCTATCAAATGGGATTGGTGTCACACTGATAAAAACTTGGGGGGATTAGGGCTCAAAGACCTTAGACTTCAAGGGATAGCTTTGGCTGCCAAATGGATATTTCACTCCTTAGAGGGCTCTAAACCATGGAAAGTTCTGGTTAGGAATAACATCCAATGTGGTGTCCCTAAAAATTCCAAATCATGGAAGAATCTCCCTCTTGGGGATCTTATTGAAGGGAACTTCCCTGTCAATGTTCAAGTTTCTGCTATATTTTGATCCATCTGGAAAGCTTGGGAATATGTTAGGATTTTCCTCCCCTCCAAGACCTTCCATGATTCAGACCTCCTACATGGTGAGCGATTTATTTGGTGGAACCTTTGTATCTCTGGTAAACCTCTTGCCCTCTCTCAGGGGTGCTCAGCCAGATCTTGGGCAGGGCTGAGAATCTCTCAATTTATATGTCTGTTTGAAAATGATGAACTTATAAGTTGGGAGGGTCTTAGCTCTAAGTATAACATTCCCCACTCTCAGAAGAAAACTTATAGTATGATTGTCAAAGCTTGCAAAGACCTTCCTAATATCTGTCATGTGGATTCTCATAGATTTTGTAATATGAAGTGGCCGAATGGTACTTTGGTGACTAAAATTAAAGCCAAGAATATCTAAAAAATTCTTGCTTATAACAATGCCATCATTACTCATTTCAACAAACTGTGGTATTCTGACTTGGATGACAACTCCTGGAAAAAGCTCCTTAACAAACTCTGGAAAAGCTCCATTGATCCCAAAATTGAATGCTTTAAATGGCAGTTGTTGCTGGACAAGCTTTCTTTGAGAAAAGACCATAACAATATTGAAATTTGTGGTGTTTGTAAACTTCCTGATACTTGCAAGCATATCTTATTTGATTGTATTATTGCTAAGGAAATTTGGATGTTATTTGGCATATCTTATCCGAAGTTGGTTAATATTTTCAAAATAATTACTGGTTATATATCTGATTTACAAAAGGACTCTAATCTTTTTTGGTATATTTTATCCTCTAACATTATGTGGCAGATTTGGAAAATTAGGAATGAGATCAAGTATCAAAACATTCCCAGAACTCTTACTGAGTCTTTCAGAAGACTCACTTTTTTCAAAATTTCTTCGCAGGTTATGATTAACATGATGATTGATAGGGATCAGGTGAAAAGATAGGATGAGCACTGTATGGATGGAAGGACCATAGGGTTGGACTACCTGGGCCTGCTCCTACAAGGACCTTCTGCACTAGCTGGTCTTCTCTGTTGTTGTTGTTCTCTCTTCTATTTTTTGTTGACCGCTGCCACCTTATCTTGTTCTATTTGATACACTCGACTATGATATAATGTATATTGTTTAGTACTCTTTTGTTGGTTTCTTGTGAAGCTCGGTTGATCCGGTGTGAGGCAGCGCCTCCCAGATCTCTTTTGTAGAAATTCTACTGTTTACTCTCTTGTTTTGATCTCTTTATAATTAATATAAAAAAAAAAATTAATATTTATTATACAAATATTGATAAGAAGAAAATCAATTTTTTGTGTTGTAATATATTTAATTAAAATATGTGTAATTGTATCTATAAGATGAATCACACTGATAAAATATAAATGATAAATTAGTGATCAATTTTTTTACAATAATATAGGTATTGTAAAAAAATCATATTTAATTTAATTTTAGAGCTTATTTTAAAATACAAAACTTTAAAAACACTTTTCACAATTATTCTATTATTGAATGTATTTTAAATTAATGATAATATCTTAGAATGTTACTTAATACATTATTAATATTTTTAAAAATAAATATTCATTTATTGCACAATTCTTTTATTTATTATTTATTATTATTCTTTAAAACTTATAAACATTGACCTATTTATGTGCATTTATAACACTCATCCAATTAATTTTTCTTTAATAAATTATTTTTTAATAGAAACTACATTTTTAATAGTGAGTATACATTTTTTTAAATTTATTTTTGAAAGTTTCTTGGATTTTCATTCATTATTTTTTAATGAAAATATCATAAAATAATATTATAAAAATATTTAAAACCAGCAGCGGTTATCTCGGGAAAAAAGCAAACCGTAACCGTTGACATAATAGTTTCATTGTTTTAAACAAGTAATAATCATCCAAATTCTTTCTCAACGGATTATATGATTAAAATGATTTAAAATGATTTATTTTAATGTAAACAATATAAACAAGTTTGATGCCGTGAGTTGTCATATTATAACTTTAATTTGAACATCATAAAGTTGAAAAAGAAAACTTTAAAAATAAGGAATCTGAGTACCAAAGAAAACTACAGGTTTTATGCATTTAATAAAATGGCGAGTCAAAGTTTACTATAATTTCACAATCAACATCCTAGAAATTATTACAAATCTTAATAATATCCGGAAATATTCCATCTTTGTCTTATCCTAAACAAACATGAGTGTATTTAAAAGTCAATGCACATAAGCAAATCGCATTATTCCCACTCATTCAGATCACCAAATATGGGAGTTCTTTACTTTTCTGTCATTCCAATTTCTGCAAAATTTGCAACCACCATAATACCACCAAATTCTGTCAGATTTTGTCAGTGGCGAATTAGTAGAAATGCAAAATACCATCTTTCATACTTGTAAGCCTTTCAACAACCTTTACTTCCTTCTAATAGATTCCTACAATCTTGCCAAGCTAAGAAACCAAAAATAGACTAATACCCAAAACCAATAACCTTCAACTCTGATACCAAATGTCAAAAAATATAAAGGTTCAATGCAAAAAAAATTTAAGATGAATTTCTATCCAATAAACTAATCAAATAATGAGATACAAGGATTGGATAGATATAACATGAAAATCTGAAACTATTATGCAATTTTGAAAAATAAGTTTCCTTAATGTGGAAAACCATGATTAGATCATTCTTCTTAATGATGCCAAAAATTATCTTGTATATGATGCTTACTAAACTTGTCTAATGTGAACTTCTAACAAAAATAAATAATGATTGACATCAACATAAGATAGAAACAATAAGAATAAATTAGCAACATAAGATCAACACATTACACAAGATTTACCTAGAGAAACCCTTTGTGGGAAAAAAAACTCCACCAAGAATAGATGCCAAGTTTGTATTATCAACAGTAAATGTGTATACAATACAATCACTTACATTATCCTCTTCTTCTCTACTATATCAGAACCTATGTACATGTGAACAACCTCATGTCTTCCACTTGACCTTTGAGCCTATGAATAAATCTACATAATTTAATTGTTACTCATAATTCTACACCTAAAAGAATAAATTTATACAATGGAGAGAGCTCTAAAAATACCAGTAAACATGTACAAAAAAACCTCTTCATTCCTGACAAACCCAACCGTTGGAATGCATCCACAAAATTTGAAAAGATATCAATTTTGGCTTCAATACTTTCCTTCAACTTGGGCGCTCATTATTGCAATATGAACATTACATTAAATGCAATAAATGATTGAATACAAGAGATACTTGTTGCCTCTTCCAAGATCCCCTTTGGAGAAGCCCAAGTATCTCTTATTTATTCACTTGTAAGTCATAAAATATATTAGTCTAAAGGTCCATAAGAGAGAAAAATGATATTAAATAATTATGTTCACAACCCACCTTTATGGCTGCTAGGGGAAACCGTCACACATTATGAATGGATTACAAAGAATAGTGAGAAATAAGTATTAAAAACTATTTTCTCAATACATCCTAATTGCCTTAGGTAACCTTCTAGGTCCATGTTGGAACCATGTCATTCGATTTACAAGGTAGATGACACCTTATTCCTAACAATCATCAAGTGTCGTCGATGAGGTCTCTTTAAATACATTTTTCAACTCTAAATAACTATATTCAATATTTTAAAACAATATTTTTTTTTTCAAATCACTAAAGATGCTTTTTATTGTTGTCTTGTTGCAATGACGTGTCACATATAATATATTTATTTATCAGATTGATTCCCTTCACATGTCAGAACTAAATATCACGTGTCCATCATTTTTACCGTCCATCATGTTTTACCGTCGTTTTTTCCTAATTTACCTTGCTCGCGTTTTTGCGGGGAAGAACTAAATCCGCACTTTTCGTTTTAAGCATTTTTCGTTTACTTGAATACCTAGTGTAAAAAAGTGTTTAAGTGTTATTTTTCCTAAATATGCCTTGGTAGTTACAAGGAATAGCAAAATTATTAGGGTTTTAATTATTCTTAGATTTTGGAATGATTTAAAATAGTATAACTATTGTTAGCACATATGTTATATAATGAGTTTGGATTTTTATTTTAAACAAATATTAGTGGTTAAGATCGAGCATAACTATTTTTTTAAGAAGAATAAATGTTTTTTATTTTATTTTTATTTTGAAGGTTAGAAGAATAAAGTTGAAATATGTATATGTTTCACAACAAGTTATATAATTTTATTTTAAATATGTATAAAAGGTTGAAATGGAACAAGTGTTACTTAGTGGCCTGCACTTGCCGTAATTAGTTATAATTATATATGTAAATTTAATTTTAATTTTATTATAAATATTATATATATTTTAATTAATAGTTTTTAAGAAAAATAATTAGTTATAATTATATATGTAAATTTAATTTCAATTTTACAAAAATGTCACATGGCTCCACCCATTTTTTTCGTCTTTTTTAAATATTTTGTTTCTATTTATTTTATATAATTTATCTAAACTATGTAGTTGGTTAGGCGGTCAGGCCATAGCTTGAATTGAAGCCTTTACATTCTTAAAAAAGACACATTATGCCTTCTGCTTTCATCATAAAATTTTAATTATAAAAGAATTTTAAGTAAGTAATTTAATTATTATAAGTATTTTATTTCTACATACTTTTCTATAAAATTAATGCAAAATTGGTGTTTCTTAAATTATTTTATTATTTTTATGTTTTAAAATTTATGTATTGTCATTAATTTACTTACAATTACTAATATTAATAAAAAATATATGGAATAGTATATTGCTACGGCAAGTACAATAACAAAATTAATAGGGTCTTTTAGACTCTTGGTCCTTTAATTGATTTCAAAACTACTTATTTAGAGGAATACATGAAAAGTAGGTGAATGTTTTACAATGAATAATGAATTATTCGTGTACCCTTAGATTGATAAAAAACTAGTATACATATTCTTTGTATGTAAATATCATATCGGTTCATTATCCCACTTAAAAATTACTATGGTATTATATTGTATCTAATAATTGTTGTTAAAATATAATTACATTTAATATAAAATTAAATATTTTTTAGAATTTATTTCATTCACATGTGAGTCTAATATCTTTGATGTAAAAAATATTAAAAATAAAATAAAATAAAATCCTTTGATGTAAATAAATAAATTTTTGAAAAGTGATTTTATATGTTTACGATTAAATATTTAAATTTATAATAAACTATTTTGTAAGATTATTATGAAAAGATAGCTAATAAATTATGAGACTTTTAACTGTATTTTTTTAGTAATACTATAATTAAATGTTTTTAGGTTGATAATTGTCATCCATTGACATAATATTTATTTAAAAAAATTGGTAAGAAGAAAATTATTTTTTAATGTGTTATTAAATTATGAGATTTCGTACTATATTTTTATTATATTATAATTAAATTTTGATATTTATTATACAAATATTGATAAGAAGAAAATCATTTTTTTATGTGTTGTAATATATTTAATTAAAATATGTGTAATTGTATATATAAAATGAATTACATTGATAAAATATAAATGCTAAATTAGTGATCAATTTTTTTAATGTTGTTGGCTAGATTCAATGGTGGAATGATGCCATGGGTCTGGGGCCTGGCTCTGTTGGCTAAGTAATTCCGTTGCGGCTCTGCTGGTCACAAGGTCCAGTCTCCCCCCTGCCCGCTGTTATTGTACCCGGTTCATAGCTCCGGTCAAAAGCGTGAATTGAATAAATTTTCACCCCTCCAAAATTTGGTCTGGGGGCCTGGCTCGGTTGGCTAAGTAATTCTATTGCGGCTCTGCTGGTCACAAGGTCCAGTCTCCCCCCTACCCGCTATTATTGTACCCGGTTCATAGCTCCGGTCAAAAGCATGAATTGAATGGTGGAATGATGCCATCAAACGCACAGCTCAATTTCTCCGCATTTATGGAAGACAGCTTGCGACTTTCTACAGGCGCTCCTACCAGGCAACAACCAGAGAGTTGCAATCTGCTACGGAAAATCTTGTCATGGATCCTTTCAACATTCAGTTGCAGGTCCATCTTGCGCAGATTTGTCATCAGAAACAAGTTGTTGATTCTTACACTGCTCGTGGTGCTCAAATCAAAGCCTGTCTTCATTGGCTGAAGATTGGGGATCGAGCTTCCAAAGATTTTTTCCAATGCATGAGAGCTCGTCATACCTCTGTGGGAATTAAGCATATCAAGGAAGGTCAGGAGGTCTTTTCTAAGCTACTTGACATCCTTCAGGCTTTCATTCGCCATTATGAGAAAGTTTTTACTGCTCACGAAAATTCTCTTGACAGAGGTAATGCCCTTAAGACCACTCTAGTTGTGGTTCCCAATAGGCTTTCTTCCTCTTAGAGGGACTTCTGTGATCAACTACTCTCTATTGTTGATCTCAAGGAAGCTATTTTCTCAATGGCTGATGACAAAGTACTGGGTGTGACGGTTTCCCTTGTGAATTTTACAAAACTCTCTGGGACTTTGTTGGTCCTGATCTCGACAAAGTCTACCTAGAGGCTTTTCACTCTAAAACCTTGGGCGATATCATTAACAAAGGTAATATCAAATTTATTCCCAAGACTGGAGACCCTGAAGATATATGTAATTGGAGACCAATAACCCTGTTGAATGTTTCTTACAAAATCATTGCCAAAGCTCTTGCTCTTAAAATTCAGCATCTCCTACCCTTGGTTGTTTGACCCAAACAAATTGGATTCAATCAAGTCTAGATTTATCCTTGATAACATTATTGATGTTTGGGAAGGCATGGAGTGGGCTCACACTTCCCATCAACAAGATCTTTTTTTGAAAATAGACTTTGCTAAAGCTTATGACTGAATTGAATGGCCATTTATCTTGGCTATGCGGCAAGCTCTAGGCTTTGGACCTAGATTTATTCAATCCGTCAGGATGCTCTTCGGGGATGCTTCTGCTTGCATCACCATCAATGGTCATCAATTTGCCGCTTTTGGCTTATTCCGCTCCATTCGCCAGGGCTGTCCTCTTGCTCCTACTTTGTATGTGCTTGCTGCGGAAGGCTTTGGATACTTGTTGGCTAATTCCATCTCTGTTGGTCGGGTTAGAGGAATATCCTTGCCTTCCTCCCCTGCCCAACTTGTCAATGGCCACTTTGCAGAGGACTCATTCCTCACTCTACTGGAAGAAGAAGATAACGTTAAAGATGTGCTTCAATGCCTTAATACATTTTGCTTAGCCTCTGGCTCTGCCATTCAGTGGCACAAAACCCAGTGTTATCATCAATCCTTTCTTCCTCCACCTCCCTGGATTCTTCAGTTTGGCTAGAAGTGGATTGCCCATGGTGAGATTTTCTGCTTTTTGGGAATCCCTTTTTCTTTTCAAGCTTCCCTTGTTGATCTCTGGAATGTTATTCTCAACAGAGTTGAAATAAAACTTGCTTACTGGATTACCAAGCCTCTTTCTTTGGCTGGTAAATTCCAGATATGTGCTAAGGTTCTTGCTGCCACGCATGTTTATTATTCTTCATGCTGGGCTCCTTCAAAAGCTTCCTATAGTAAGCTAGAAAAGCTTCTTCGAGATTTCTTATGGGCCTCTGGTGTTGACCATCATGGTTTCCACAGAGTCGCCTGGGAATATCATTGTTTGCCTAAAGCTTCAGGTGGGCTTGGACTTCTTTCTACTCACAAATAGGGCCTTGCTCTATGTGCCAAGTGGGTCATCAGAGCCATCACAGGAGATGAAGCCTGGAAAATTCTTCTCAAACACTGCATTTCATCTGGTTTTCCTTCTCACAAGTCGACCTCGAAAGGGATTGGGTTTCAAACCCTCCTAACCATGAAAGAGGTTGTTCAGATTCAGGGTTCCTTTGTTGTCAAAAGTATCTGGAAAGCTTGGGAAGCCCTCAAACCTTGGCTTCGCTGGGCTGGAGATGGCTTTAGGAATGGTCTATCCTTTAATCAGCATAACATATGGTGGTCACCTCTCTTCCATATTCAAGGGCGACCTCTTGCCAAAATGCCAGGTTGCAGTGCTCTCCGCTTCCATAAGCATGGCATCCGCACTCCTAAGGACATTTTTTCCAGAGCTACTTTCAGTATCCGCTCTTGGGAAGATACGCAGATACAGTTTCATCTTAATCAGACTAATCGTTCGACTTTTGACCTCCTTGTTTTTGCTATACCTCCTCAATTACTTCATAAGCTCTGCATTTCTTCTTCCAGGCCTTGGTGGAAAGATTGGAAGTGGCATCCGGCGACACCATTTGCCAATTACAAGCCCAAGCTTGGTTATTCTTGGTTGGTTCCTCACCTTCCTATGGATGATACCCTCAACCACCGATGACATTTTCATTCATCTTATGGTACCTGGCAGAACAGATTTCTCATGGTTTGGTCTGCTATCACTAAGCCAAAAATTCCTCATTTTGCTTGGTGTGTTCTCTTCCAAGGCTTACCGTTGGGTGATAGACTCAAACACATGGGATTTCCCAACCCTAGATGTCCATTTTGTGGCTTACTGGAGTCTTTCCTGCATATCTTTTGGTTCTGCAGAAGAGCTCAATAGTATTGGGCCTGGATTCATGATTTCTTTCGGCCTTTAAGGCCGGAGTTTTTTTCCTGGCATATGGTCCTGTTGGGAGATTCTCCCAGAATCCCCTTTCAATTTTCCCAGATCTGTCATTCTTTCAGGATGGAGATTCTTTTTACTTTATGGAAAGAGAGAAATGTTGTTTTATTTGCTCACAGCTCTCTTGATACCAATATATCTATGTACTCTAAAGCTTGTATCTGTAATAATGTGCTTCTACAGATACAAGTTTAGACAGATAAGGTGGCTCTTGAAGTGGCGCATTTGCAGGAGCTCTTGCAACATTGGGGCAATGCCCCTTGTATTGTTGCTCGCGTGCCGCTAGACCCTCTTTTTGCTAGCAATACCCCTCCTCGTCACTGCTGCCGCTCCTCTGGTAGGCAGTCTTTCACTCCCCACTCTCAGGCTCATCCTCGCTCTCCCAGCAGAGGTGCCTAGTGGGGTCATTCGACTTCTCCACAGCCGCGACGCAGTGCCTCGGGCTGGGATCTGCCGCCTCCTAGTGTTCTGCCTATTGCTGGTTCTGACAAGTTTCATCGCCTGGCATTGGCCATTTCACCTCTTAGAGTAGAGGATGGTGAAATTGCGCAAGATAAAGAAAAAGAAGATAATGATGGGTGGTCACTTCCTGACCCCAACCCTAACCCTGCTTTTGGGTGGGGTAATCATGATGATCAGGATCCTCCCTCTGAAGCCACTGCTTTAGCTGCATGAGGTTTTTTTTTTATGAATAGTTATTTTTTGTGATTCCAGCCTTGAGCCGTGTGACTCTCGCAGGGTGACTATTTCCCGCGACCCCTTTTTTTGTGAATATGTACTTTATAACTTTTAATTAATAGTAAAGGGCCTATTCATCAAAAAAAAAATCATAATATATAATATATGATTAACTAATCAATATAATGTTCATATTTAATTTATTTTTAGAGCTTATTTTAAAACACAAAAATTTAAAAGCACTTTTCACAATTATTGTATTATTGAATGTATTTTAAATTAATGATAGTATCTTAGAATATTACTTAATACATTATTAATATTTTTAAAAATAAATATTCATTTATTGCACAATTTTTTTAATTTTTAATTTATTATTATTCTTTAAAACTTATAAACATTGACCTATTTATGTGCATTTATAACATTCATCCAATTAATTTTTCTTTTATTAATTATTTTTAATAGAAACTACATTTTTAATAGTGAGTATACATTTTTTTAATTTATTTTTGAGAGTTTCTTGAACTTTCATTCAATATTTTTTAATGAAAATATCATAAAATAATATTATAAAAATATTAAAAACCAGCATCGGTTATCTCGGGAAAAAAAGCAAACCGTAACCGTTCACATAATGGTTTCATTATTTTAAACAAGTAATAATCATACAAATTCTTTGTCAACGGATTATATGATTAAAATGATTTATTTTAATGTAAACAATATAAACAATTTTGATGCCGTGAGTTGTCATATTATAACTTTAATTTGTACATCATAAAGTTGAAAAAAAAAACTTAAAAAATAAGGAATCTGAGTACCAAAGAAAACTACAGGTTTTATGCATTTAATAAAATGGATAGTCAAAGTTTACTATAATTTCACAATCAACATGCTAGAAACTATTACAAATCTTATTAATATCCGGAAATATTCCATCTTTGTCTTTTCCTAAACAAACATCAGTGTATTTAAAAGTCAATGCACATAAGCAAATCGCATTATTCCCACTCATTCAGATTTCTTTACTTTTCTGTCATTCCAATTTCTGCAAAATTTGCAACCACCATAATACCACCAAATTCTGTCAGATTTTGTCAGTGGCGAATTAGTAGAAATGCAAAATACCATCTTTCCACCAACTCTGGAGGTGAAATGCTGTCTAGTTTATTTTAGATAATCCATGATCTGAGTGTCCAGTTTACAAATCAGCATTTTGTGTGTACTGTGTTTTATAACAAAAAAAAAATTAATTTTAGGGAATGTAATGTTTTCTATTTTATTATAAATTTGATTTTATCTATAGTTTAAATGTAAGATTTTTCAATTTGTACTGATATTGTTATCATTTATTCACAGGATCTTCTATTTTCCAGTTCTCTTATGGTAAAACTTCATTTCAAGCCGTCAAATCTACAAATACCAGTACACAGGAATCAGATTCTTCCAAGGTAAATTTATAAATATGTAGTCTCACGTACTTCTATTTTGTTATTAATTTTTTCTAAAGTTCTTTTAAATATGGAATAGATGCTACTTTCATGATGGTTAGAGAGTACAACTATACTTTACATCCTTGTAAAAATAATCATAGACGTATAAATAAATTTTCTTTTCTTTTATTTTTTTAATATAAATTTATAAGGAATGGCTTTGAAAGTCATCATATGTCTATATTTGATTTAATAATTGTGCATTTGGTTATTTGGTAAGTTGTCTATAAGAAAATAAAGTAAATTGCTTCTACTTTTCAGTGTATAGATGAAGATATTATGAGGATACGACTTTTATTTTCAGAAATTGAGAAAGGGAATGCATGTGTTTCACCCTATGATACAGCTTGGGTAGCCATGGTCCCCTCTTTGGAAAACTCTCAATTACCTCAATTCCCACAATGTCTTTTATGGATAATGGACAATCAACTATCTAATGGATCATGGGGATTATCAAACTTGTCTTATATTAAAGACCATCTTTCTCACACCTTGGCATGCGTTATTGCACTTAAAAGATGGAATCTTGGCATAAAACATGTGAACATGGGTAAGAATAAATTTGAACTATAAGGTGTCCATTTTTTAAGCTTCTCTTTTCATTTCACTATTAAAATTATATTTTTTTAAATATCAATATAAAGAATCTTAGATGTGTTTATAAGATTTTAGATCACATTTTACTCTTGTACAGGTTTGAGGTTTATAAGAGAAAATATTGGACAAATAACCAATGAGGATTGTTATAATCCCATTGGATTTGATTTGATCTTCCCTGCAATGTTAGGAGATGCAATAGACTTGTGCTTAGACCTCCCATATGATTCACCTCCTATAGAATTGATGCTTACTAAGCGAGAAGAAATCCTAAAAAGGTATTTTTTTGCAATTAGCATATTAGTTCAATACTTTTGAATCCTAGTAATTATTTTTGTTTACTCTTATAATTTGAATATTGCTTTCATTTTTGCAGCATAGGAATAGATCATATGAATGAGTATGAACCCTCCTTGGTTTTCATGATTGAGGGTATTCGAAATATTGTTGACTGGAATAAAGTGTTAAGACATGAGAGCAAAGATGGCTCACTCTTCCATTCTCCCTCTGCAACTGCTTGTGCTTTAATGCATACTAGAAAATCTAGTTTCCTTATGTATTTGAATTCAATGCTGGAAAATTCAGAAAATAGAGGTTGGTGGTTCAAATTTTGTGTATTCTTTGATGATATTTTTCATTTTTATGTACATTGAACATAAAAAAATTTTTGTTGTTGCAGTGCCTAGTGTTTATCCCATAAAGTTGATCACTGGTCTTTTACTGGTGGATACGTTAGAAAGACTAGGCATAGCAAGACATTTCAAATGTGAAATAAAACAAATTCTAGATAATGTTTATAGGTAATTGATAATTCCTTTAGGGCCCGTTTGGCGCAAGGAATTAAACTGGAGTAAGATGGAATAAGCATTAGTTAATGCTAGAATAAATTTATTCTCTGTTTGTGGGCATTTTCCTTATTCTTGAATTAGAAAACTTATCCCCATTTTGGGGCTTATTCCAGGATAAGTTAATTCTAAAAAAAAGCTGGAATTCATTTCTTATTCGAGAATAAGCTTTTTATGGATTCAAATTTATTTTATTTTATTAATTTTTACTTTTTTTATAATTTTTTTTTAAATCTTTTTTTTTAATGTGGGTATGTATATATATACACATGTGTATATATACACATGTGTGTAATGTGTATATACACACATGTGTGTATACACACAAATGTGTATATACACACACATGTGTATACACACAAATGTGTATATACACATGTGTGTGTATACACACACATGTGTGTATATACACATTACACACATGTATATACACACATATATATACACACCTATGTGTGTATATACACATGTGTATATACACATTTGTGTGTATATACACACATATATGTGTATATATGTGTGTATGTGTGCATATAAGTGTATATATACACACGTG
>MU223547.1:4550367-4573529 GCA_018584345.1 Thuja plicata | reverse complement strand
TTACTTTGTCTTCCGATTTCAAATAGTTTAACGACAATATGCATCCGAATGTGAAAGTTTTTCTCAAAATGTAGAGTTCAATGTCCGTTTAGGCAAAAAAGTGTAACCCACTATTGTGGGATCACCCTCGAGTCAAAATCCAAGATACTCGTCAACAAAGTCAAAATCCTTTTCTTTTCTTGACCTCATATCCTTGAGTTTTCACACTTACGCTTTTACCCAACATCATCTCATAGCTTACCTTTAGACTAATTTTGTCTTACATTACTTTTCCACCATCATTGTCATATCACCTCAATCCAGAGGTTCGATATACTTCAATCATCTTTCATATTTTATCCTAGGACCATTAACCTTTTCTATAGCTACTACCCAATCCAATCCAACTAGCACTAGGTGTTTCAACTCATTTCTGAGCCTCAGAGAATCTTTTTTCTTATAACTCTCTCATTATCTTGCATTTAGTTGTCAACATCATCTAATTATAGTCATTCCTAGAGGATTTTTTTACCCCTAGCATCCCCTCTCTCCCATACATAATAGGTCATACATTTCATGCCACCACAAACTAATTCAAAAAAGAGAAAGGAAATGGATCCTAATCTTCTCATCGATTCCTCATCTTGTTCGTGGCCCAAGCCTAACAATATTCATGTGGTCCCCTTTGATCCCCTCATTTAGGTTCAACTTGAGGGGGTCTTAGTAAAACAACCTAAAATATCTACTCCTAGTACTATGGAGGCCTTCATAATTCAACCAGGTCACAAATCTATGATTAGTGCCATTATAGGCCAAAACTGCCACTCTATTGTTGCTAATCTCATATGTGAAGGTGCTCCTATTCCACCCGAGCTTTCACGATTTGACCTTACACATCCTCTGCACGTCCTAGGGGATACATTCAACTTTTTCATAGAGAAAATTATCGACCCTAGTTAGAGGTCCACCAATGTTGTCACATCCATGCCTCTGCTACTTGAGCCATCTATCACTCAAACCATAGCAAATGTTGTGACACAAATCCATCTTTGATTGTTGGGGTTCCACCCATCAATCTATCCTAAACATTCCTGTCACAACCATCCCAACAAGATGCCACTCAGGCCGCACAACAAACCGTCATGTAACCCACTATTGTACAACCTATAGTTGCACATTCATCTATCATCCAACAAAAAATCATGCAACTGGCTATCACACAATGAGTTACCGTTCAAACATCAATACCACCTATTCCTCGACCACAATGATCACTCCCACAATTCACTACGTGAATTCCACCCATAGGATCATTGAATCAACCATCAGTACCTCCATCCACTGCGGCTACTATAGTACCATTGTCCCTTCTATAAAGCGCTCACACTTCCCAATTACCACCATCTATGCAGCCACAACAACCTATAAAACTAAAATAGACTACATTTATTGCTCAAGACATCCCCAACCAACAACCCACCTTTACAACACAAGGCCCGTAGGCTACATAGGCTACCTCATCATTTTCTTGGCACTTATCATAAGTACAACTAATAGCCATCACTAGTACATTTGAGACCTCTTTTCAACGGCTATGTGTTGCAATTACAACACTATGCCATCGGGAAAGTGACACAGACCGGTGTTGAAGTTTTGGTGTCAGAATCACTGACGATAGCTATGTCTTTTGTTATTGCAATGGTCATGACCATCGCAATATGCACTAGCTATGATGGTTAGTATGTCATCATTACACATTATGAATGTCACCATTATGAAAGGTATGCAATGCAAATGTTGTACATGCAATATCCACCTGTTAGACTATTCCAACATCTGGACGTCATGTGTAGTGTTTTGGTGTCATTCGTTCACTCAAGACCGTCGAAATTGCGACGGTATGCTATGTTTAAAAAAAAAAAAAATCTCGTGTGCATGGAGTGGGACCTTAAAATATTGAGCTTCCCTTTGTTTTGAGAACATGAGTTTAACATTCTCTACTTAACAGGGCCAACCACGTGAAGGTGGAAGCTCATCTGGCCCCTGCTGGGAGCCTCTTATGACCTTTACAACACTTTAAGATCTCTAAGATGTAATCTTAGGGATAATAAAGGGTCATAAAGGGTCATAAGGGATCCTGGGACACAATAGCTGAGAAACTTAAATGTAGGCATCATGGTCACAATTGTTTGGAGACACAACATAATTGAGTGGTATACCCAGATGATGCAACACAACCACTACTCCTCTAGTTCTAAGTTCGCACTGGAGGATCCAAAAACCATAGATAAGGAATAAATTTAGAGAGCGAAGGAGGAGGGCCATAATGACCGAAATAATATAGGATCCCTATATTATTTTGGTCGTTATGGCCCTCCTCCTCCACTCTCTAAATTTATTCCTTATCTATGGTTTTTGGATCCTGCAGTGCCAACTTAGAACTAGAGGAGTAGTGGTTGCATTGCATCGTCTGGGTATACCACTCAATTATGTTGTGTCTCCAAACAATTGTGACCATGATATCTACATTTATGTTTCTCAGTAGTTGTGATATCTACATTTATGTTTCTTAGTTGCGTAGAATATATAGTGTTAGAAGGCCCTAGATGGGCATAAATTCAATGTACAATTATGTTCTTGAATAGCTAAAGTGGAACTAAAATTTCAGCAAGGCTGGGAAAAGTTTGTGCATAATTATGAACTTTTTCCAAAATTCTAGTTTCATTTTATCTTTACAAGACCATAATTGTACCATTGAATTTCTACCCATCTGGGCCTTCTAACACCATATGTTCTCTTGGTTGTTTATGTTGTGTCTCCAAAGAATTGTGACCATGATGCCTACATTTATGTTTCTCAACTGTTGTGAGATTAAAAGTCTTCTAAGGAACGTGTCATGTCTATGTGGAACTGCATAGGATTGTCACCAAAGGGGGTTCTAGATCAAAGAACTCCCTTTCACTTAATAATTATGAAGCCATCAATGGTATAATAATTGTTTAGGATTGTAAGTTTCCATTGATGGCTTCAAATTACCAAGAAAAAAGTGTCCAAAAGACTTAGTAGCCTCCAGAGCCTTTTGCTTGAATTTCTGCCCATCTGGGCCTTCTAACACCATATGGAATGTGATGTGTTTATAGAAGAGATTAGACTCCACCATCATCAGTACCTCACTGTCTGGTATCGTTGAAGAAACATCAGAATCCACCATCATCACAATATGATCACTAAACAGGTTTGTATGTATTCTACTTTTAAGTTGGGTTGTTTCTGTTCTTGTTTTATGAAGTTGGGTGATTCTTGCCAATGTCTCCGGGGTTGAATCCAGTATGCTCCTGTATGATCCAAAACCTACAAGGAGGGAAACAACGGGGTTAGATCCAAAGGATCTAAGTGATGCCTGGCACCCTATTACTGGTCCTCATCTAAAATTATGCATGTGCATAGTCAAGCCATACACTTCTAAAAGTAACAAGGATAAAATTTACAAACAACCATCCAAGATATAGAAAATCATAACGAAGTCATAAACAATAATAAGTTCATGATTTTATCAAAATATGTCCAACGTATCTACCTGAAATTCTAAAAATGTTTTACTATCTACAATAGCCCTCTGTTAATCACATTTATGCATATGGTCCCAACAAAGTAGTGCACAAACTACACAAAGAAGGCATCACAGAAACATGATTTCTGCTTTCGCCATTGAAGCAATCTCGATGGCACTAGTTGCCTCTCAAGCCTTGCACAAGTTGTACACATTTCCTACATCAGGTATAGACGTAGATGGGGTAGATGTAAATGTGGTTTCATTGACCCACCGAAAGTATTGACATCCACTACTTCCTTGCAATACCAAATCTACATCAGTTCTTCCTAAAATGATTATAACTTGTCACATTACTTTTAAACATTAAAATATAATTCCATATCCAGACCTTTTTCCTATTTGGGAAACCCCAAAATGGACATCCAGGATTACTTGTTGCGCATGATGTCTTCAACACACAAGGGCCAACACTACATTGACACATAGGCACATTGACCGAAGTCATCGACGCTATATCGATAAATATTGCACTGTCATTCCAACATATCATTTGGTTTAGTTGGTTATTTTGTTCATTTATACTAATTATAATGGAAATAAAAATAAATATACTAATTATGTAGAAAACATCTCTAATCAAATTGCAAAATGAATATTGTCAATCACAGTACATGTAAATGCAACATCCTAACTACACTTGATGGAAACCATATGTATAGTTGTGATTGGGACTTTTAGTCCTTACCACACATTGAAATGCATGTAAAAGAATCTATAGTTGGGGGCATGTCAAACTATGATATTGCTATCAAGATTCAAGTGTATAGTTTGACATTCACAAATTGCCTTATGTTAGCTGCAGTTAACAAACTAATCTCACGGAAATTGTTGATGTTTCGACAATTCCTCTCATTACTTCTTCTCCGCTTGAAATAATTGGGACTGCCCAGGAAAGATGAGTAGGCTCTACTATACCCTTTTCCATGTTCACTACATGCATGGATAATTTCTTCTTTGCTATCTCCATTCCTCATAATGCTTTGTCCTTGTTATATTCATGTCCAAAATATTAATATTTAGAGTCTACTCACTTTCCTAGGTACTCCCAATTGTATGAATTGGAGTTGAACCATGTGTCACCTACACTCTTGCAAGTCATTGTCGACACATCAATGATTTTTCATGACATGATAAGAAATTTGTGCATGTCAAATTCATGGATGAAACATGGGTCAATGAGTTTGACTCAAAAGACTATACACTTGAATCCTGATAGCAATATCACAAGATAATGAAACATTTTGATGAATTTTTAATGGGAGATGTTGTCGGGTATAAAAAAGAATGGTCCATGAAGAACAAAAGAACAAAAGAATAAAAGAACAAAATAATGGCTTCAAGCATTCCAAATGCAAAGATGTAAACAATGCCAGTATTAAACAGTGAGCTCATAAATAATGCATGATGCCCTAGCTTGCAGCCCGTGAGCCATCAAGATATTTCCTCATGAAATGATCATCAATAGGGAGTACCGCATAGTGAATATCAACAACAAAACAAATATATATGAGGAGTACCACATAGTACCAATAGGGAGTATGGACACCTAGTACATACATATACATATACATATACATACATATGTTGAAGATTTACTTCTGGCAGCTAGATGATTGTATGTTTGTCATTGATGACAACATATAATATACAACAGTGTTCTATATGTAATTATCGTAATGGTTCTATTAACCCTTGCATGTTTATATTCATGTTGTAGACATGTTGTTGAGGCTTTGTTCATACACGCAGGATCAGATTTGATATTTCAGATAAGTTGTGTTAATCTGTTATTGGCAGTTACAGTTTCTGGAAGTATCTGTTCAGAGCTGACATATTTACCATGTTTCTTGAGTTGTGCCTATCTTCCAGATACACATGTGTATATTCATGATTAGTTATGATTTATTCATGTTTGGTTAAGAGCACTTGTCTTGTTTCATCAGGATCGTGTTGTTTGAGATAATTTGGTGAAGTCGACATTGTGAAGCGTCACGTCTATTCAATTTATATTTCGCAGTTGTAATTATGCTTGCATGGTTAGTTTAGCCGACAAGGATGTTATGAAGAGTTTCCTAACATGTCCCATGATCTCATACTTTGAGGAAGATACTTTTAGTATTTCATTTGTAAACGCTAAGGGTGAATGAAAAGAAAAGAGACAGAAAAAGTATAAAGCAAAATATCAGTTGTATTTCATTCACCAAGGATCTATGTGAAGAAGCAGTGGAAGATTAAAATACATTGGAACTGATCAAGATAGCAGGTCTACTCTATAGTTCATCATCAGATATAGTGTATATCTATTCTACAGAAGGTTGTAGCCTTCACCATTGAAGTAGTGAGCTTTTGGACAGTGAGTCCTTAGCCTTAACAGGGTTATTTGTAAAAGACTCCTAACAGGGTCAGACCCTTAACCAGGTCACTATACTTATTGCATTGTAAAGAACAACTCCTAACAGGGTTGCAAGATCTTCTAACAGGGATTATTATAAACAAGTATAGTTCATTGTGGGTGCTAATTCCCACTAGGGTTTTTACCATTTGGTTTCCCTGTAACCAAATTGTGGTGTTGTCTATTGTGTTATCTGAATGTGTATTTACTTTATGGTATTCTAGAATTAAAAAAGAAAAGAATTAAATTAGTTGATAACTTATTCACCCCCCCTCTTAGTTATCCTTTGGGACTATTCTAACAATTGGTTTCAGAGCCAAGTACCTTGAGGAGAAAGCCTAACAGCTTAAGGTAGATCAGATGACATACTTCAGAAAAGAGAGTCCTAAGTTCGATATAGAGAATTATCTGGATTGGGAGAACAAAATGATAACACATCTACAGTGTGTTGGTTTTGACATCTTTGAGATAGCCACACAAGAATTTGTTATTCCCCCTCTAAAATAACTTGCAAGAGATGATGCTACTAGTAAAAAAAAGGATACATTCACAACTAATGCAGTTGCCAAAGAAGCCCTTATAAGTGCACTATCTGACAATGAATTCTATGAGATCAAGAAAGTAGACAAGGCATACACAATATGGAATTATTTAGAAGACATGTTTGAAGGAGATATCCAAGAAAATAATGCACACAGGAAGACATGGAAAAATAAATACAACAATCTTGAGATGTTACCTGAAGAGAACATCAGAACCTACAATCAGAGGATAAATGAAGCAGTTTCTGGAATCAGAAACAATGGTGGAGAAATCTCAGAAGAAGACATAATGGACAAACTGATGATTGCATTAACAACAAACTATGAGAACAAGATCAATATTCTAGATGAAACCATGCAATTTTCAAAAGACTTCAAGAGAGAGACTTTGATCAGTAAAATCTTTGCATTTGAGATATCAAGATTGAAGACTGAACCCAAAAGTGAAACAACCTTCAAAGCATCAATACATGGCAAGAAAAATTTACACACTTCTAATGAGAAAGAAGAAGTTGATGAAGAACTAGAAGAACTTATTACCATGATTTCTAAAAGAGAAAATAAAGGAAAAGGAAAGTATGAAGGACAACTTCCATTCAAATGTTTTTCATGCAACAAGATTGGTCACTTTGCATCCAAGTGTCCCACAAGAGTCAAGAAGTTTAGATCTGATTATAAACCTAAATACGAAAAAGAATGCTACCATGCTGAAGAAGGTGTAACAAATGAAGATTCAAGAGAGGATGAAATTGGATTCATTGCCCTTAAAGACATGGAAAAATTGCTTGAGGAAATGGACATTGAAGATGAAAAGGAAGCACATGAGTTAGCCCTAATTTCCAAAGAAGACGTTAGAACTAACTGGATCATTGATAGCGGATACTCCCACCACATGACAGGTGATAAAGATAGATTTTTTCATCTGGACAAGTACAAAAGTGGTATGGTTATATTTGGAGATAACACTCCTAAACCTATCATAGGAAGAGGATCTATCACCTTGGATGGAAAGAACAAGACAGATGATGTTCTATATGTTGATGGATTAAATCACAACTTACTAAGTGTTGGATAGATACTTGACAAAGGTTATCATTTGGAATTCAAAGACAAAAAATGAATTATTAACAATAAAGAAGGTGACATGATTGCATCTAGATCGAGAACAAAAGGTAATTTTTTTCAGCTCAATTCAGATGTAAGTTGTTTTGTTGCAAAAGTGGATGACAGTTGGTTATGGCACAAGAGACTCTGTCATATCAATTTTGACAATATAGTAAAGATAAGCAATGTCAAGGTAGTTAGAGACATTCCAACTATTGCAAGACCAGTTGACACAATGTGCAGGGAATGTATTATGGGAAAGCATGTAAGGAACTCTTTCAGAAGCAAGCAGAACTCAACTGAAAACAAATTAGACCTAGTGCATACAGATTTATGTGGTCCTACTCAAACAAGATCATACTACGGTGAAAGGTATTTCATTTTTTTTGTTGATGATTTTTCAAGGATGATGTGGGTTGTGTTCTTAAAGGAGAAGCCTGAAGCCTTTGAGAAATTCAAAATATTCAAAGCTAAGGTTGAAAATGAATCTGGAATAAAATTAAAATGTTTAAGATTAGATAGAGGAGGAGAATTCACCTCTGACCAGTTTTATGAGTACTGTGAAGAACATGGGATCAAAAGACAGTTGAGTGCTCCTAGAACCCCTCAACAAAATAGGATTGTAGAAAGAAGAAACAAGATTATACTTGATACAACACACACTATGATGATTGGAGGAAAATTTGCACACACCTATTGGAGAGATGCAGTCAATACATCAGCCTATACTATCAACAGAACTCAATTAAGGCCAGGCGGAGATAAGACACCTTATGAACTTTGGTTTGGTAATGTACCTACAGTAAAATACTTCAGAATCTTTGGCAGCAAGTGCTATATCAAGAGAGATGATGGTGTTGGTAAGTTTGATGCTAGAAGTGATGAAGGTATTTTCCTTGGTTACTCTACTAAAAGCAAAGCTTACAGATGTTTTAATTTGAGATTAAAGAAGATAATTGACAGTAGTCATGTAAAGATTGATGAGAAGTTCATGGTTCAAGAGAGGTACTATGAATATGCACCTATGATTGAGGATGAACCCAGGCCTAGCAGTAAAGACACTGTTATTGAAGAAATGTTTGATTGAATTGATGTATCATGTAATGAACCTGAATCAAGCATAGAAGTATCACAGATTACAGATGAGGATGTCACACCAAAAGATCCAAAATTCACAACTAGATACCATTCAAAAGATGATATCATTGGAGATTAGAACAGTAGTGTTTTAACTAGATGTAAAGCAAAAAGTTTAACAGTGGATGAAGAGGTATGTTTACTTTCACAGATTGAACCTTTAAGTGTTGAAGATGCTTGCAAGGATTCTGATTGGAAGAAAGAAATGGAATAAGAAATAGATCAAATAATAAAAAAATGACACATGGGAATTGGTTCCGAGACCTGGTGACAAAAATGTTATTGGAACAAAGTGGGTATTCAGGAATAAGATGAATGAAGATGGTACAGTGGTCAGAAACAAAGAAAGACTTGTGTGTAAAGGATATGCACAGAGGGAAGGAATAGATTACAATGACACATTTTCCCTTCTAAGAAGACTAGAAGCCATTAAGTTATTCTTAGCCTATGCAACATTCAAAGACTTTAAAGTATATCAAATGGATGTCAAATCAGCCTTTCTGAATGGTGACTTGAAGGAAGAAGTCTACATAGAACAACTTGAAGGATTTAATCTATCAGATAAACTAGACATGGTATGCAGATTGAAGAAAGCACTCTATGGACTTAAACAAGCCCCAAGAGTTTGGTATGAGTGACTAGATGGTTATCTTACCAAGATTGGATTCAAGAAAGGAGTAGAAGATTGCAACTTATTCATAAGAGAGACACCTAATGGATTATTACTTGTTGTCATATTTTTTGATGACATTATCTTTGGAGGTAATGACAAGCTTAGTGCAGAATTTGCAAAATAAATGTAGAATGAATTTGAAATGAGCACGATTGGTCCTATAAAATATTTTTTGGGATTGAATGTAAAGAAGACAGATAAATGAATATTCATAAATCAATCCAAATATGTGAAGGAAATATTGAAGACTTTCAAGATGGAATACTATAAGCTAGTATGCACTCCTATGATAACAAGAAGCAAGCTTTCTAAAGAGCATGATTCCACAACAGTTGACAAGACATTGTACAAGTCTATGATTGGAAAACTTATATATCTGACTCAATCTAGACTAGACATATCTAATGCAGTTGGCATTATTGGTAGATTTGCAGCTGAACCCAAGAAGAATCACCTACTGGCAATAAAGAGAATATTCAGATATCTAAAGAGAACTATAGACTATGGTTTATGGTATCCTAAATTAGAGAATGTACAACTTCATGTATATACAGATGCAGATTGGGTAGGTTGTATTGATGATAGGAAGAGTAATTCAGGAGGAGCAGTATTTCTTGGAGATAGGTTGGTTTCTTGGATAAGCAAGAAGTAGAATTGTATCTCTCAGTCAACAACAGAAGTTGAATATGTTGCAATAGAATTGAATTGTTCAACAATGGTTTGGATCAAGCAGATGGTTAAAGATTTTGGTATTCAGGTTGATTATCCTATTGTTATTCACTATGATAACACTAGCACTATCAACATGTCCAAGAACCTTGTGATGCATGCAAAGACAAAACACATTGAGATCAAATACCATTTTCTTAGAGAAAAAGTTGTAGACAAAGAAGTAAAATTGGACTATGTGAGCACTAAAGAACAGTTGGCTAATATTTTCACAAAGCCTTTATCAAAAGATACTTTTGAGTATCTCAGGGAGAAGTTGGGAGTAATTCCCTTTCCTAAGTCTAATTAGATATAGCAGCAAGTACATCAGTCCATGGTTGCTGATGAATGGTTGACTACTCTATCTCTGGAGTAGTACCTGTGCCTAATTGTTTATGGTGCCCTTTGCCATTAATGTTAAAGGGGGATTATGTAGTAAGGGGGAGCATATACTCTGGGGGAGTATGTAATCTTGTAACTTAAAAACATAGATAGAGGAGCTACAATAGTGTAGAGGAATCTTTGATGAGGATATTGAGAATATTATAAAAAGAAAGAGGACACCATGTGTTGAAGATGTTTTTAATATCATATGTTGCCATCAATGTCAAAGGGGGAGATTGTTGGAGATTTACTTCTAGAAGCTAGATGATTGTATGTTTGTCATTGATGACAACATATAATATAGATCAGTGTTTTGTATTTACTTATCAGAATGATGCTATTAACCCTTGCACTATTATATTCATGTTGTAGGCATGTTGTTGAGGCTTTGTTCATACACACAGGATTAGATTTGATATTTTGGATAAGTTGTGTTAATCTGTTATTGGTAGTTATAGTTTCTAGAGGTATCTGTTCAGAGCTGACATATTTACCATGTTTCTTGAGTTGCACCTATCTTCTGGATACACATGTGTATATTCATGATTAGTTATGAGTTAGTCATGTTTGGTTAAGAGTGCTTGTCTTGTTTCATCAGGATCGTGTTGTTTGAGATAGTTTGGTGAAGCTGACTTTGTTAAGCATCGTGTCTATTCAGTTTATATTGCACAGTTGTAATTATTCTTGCGTGGTTAGTTTAGCCGACAAGGATGTTATGAAGAGTTTCCTAATAGGTCCCATGATCTCATACTTTGAGGAAGATACTTATAGTAGTTTATTTGTAAACGCTAAGGGTGAATGAAAAGAAAAGAGATAGAAAAAGTACAGAGCAGAATATCAGTTGTGTTTCATTCATCAAGGATCTATGTGAAGAAGTAGTGGAAGATTACAATACATTGGAACTGATCAAGACAACAGGTCTAATCTATAGCTCATCATCAGATATAGTGTATATTTTTTCTACAGAAGGTTGTAGCCTTCACCATTGAATCAGTGAGCTTTTGGATAGTGAGTCCTCACCCTTAACAAGGTTATTTGTAAAAGACTCCTAACAGGGTCATACCCTTAACCAGGTCACTATACTTATTGCATTGTAAAGAACAAATCCTAACAGGGTTGTAAGATCTTCTAACATGGATTATTATAAACAAGTATAGTTCATTGTGGGTGCTAATTCCCACCTGGGTTTTTACCATTTGGTTTCCCCATAACCAAATTGTGGTGTTGTCTATTGTGTTATCTGAATGTGCATTTACTTTATGGTATTCTAGAATTAATAAAGAAAAGAATTAAATTAGCTGATAACTGATTCACCCCCCCTCTCAGTTATCATTTGGGACTATTCTAACAACCAACACACACACACACACACACACACACACACACACACACACACACACACATGATGTTATTTCTATCATTGCATGCTTGCTGCTATTGTGCACCATATATTATTTTATACATGATAAGCAATTTGTGCACGTCAAATTCATGGATGAAACACGAGTCAATGATTTTGACTCAAAAAACTATACACTTGAATCTAGATAGCAATTTCACAAGATAATGAAAATTTTTGATAATGATATTTACATAAGTTTTTGTAATGATAATCAGATTTACATAATTTTTTGAATCCAGATAGCAATATCATTAGCTAGATAAGTTTTTGTAATGATGATGAACATATGGATATCTAGACCCTGATTATGTATCAAAAAAAAGATTTACAAAGAAGAGTATTCCTAACATTATGTTAAATAGTTAAGTTTCATGTCTACGTTTGATCTAAAGATGACCTAGTTTGTTGACAAAAATGTCAACTTCAAAGAAGTAGTCCATCATAACATTGTTATTGTCACAAGTGAAAAAATCTTCATTGTGACCATGGAAGATATTCATAGCAGTGTAGTCATCATTAGTGCAAGATAGCTTGAACACCTCCCATGCCTCCACCATTTTATTTCCAAAGCCAACTCTATTATCAAAACTTAAGCCAAGCCTACTAGAGATAATGTTTGGATTGATGGTCTGAATCCCGTGCGCAACTTTTTCAAAATTGTTGGAAATAACCACATGCTTAACCACCTTCAAGACCCATTCTAACTGACTGGTAACTTTAAAGAGAGTAGAAAATACTAGTTTATAGATCACCCAATCGTGTACATTGGAGCCAATAATATTATGTTTCAGGAGGTAGAGAATGGCATGTTTGATGTCATCATCACGCACATTAAATAATCTGGATCACTGTTCTTCCAAGGACTCCAAATGAAAACATTCAATACCAAATGTTATATCCATTGAGAAGACCTAAAACAAAGTAACAATACTGAAAATAGTGAATAGGTATGCCAACATAATGAATAAGTGGGAAAAATACATTGATCTAATAATAGCAAATACATTACAAATGACAAGCTCATGGTCTCAATGATATAAATAGTGTATAAAACAATATATGGTGCACACAATAGTAGCAAGCATACAATGACAGAAATAACATTGCATGGTGCCCGAGCTCAAGGGAAAAATACATTGATCCAATAACAACAAATACATTACAAATACCAAGCTCACGGTCTCAATGAAATAAACAGTGTATAAAACAATATATGGTGCACAACAACAATAAGCATACAATGACAACAATAACATTGCATGATGCCCAAGCTCAAGGGAAAAATATATTGATCCAACAATAGCAAATACACTACAAATGCCAAGCTCACAGTCTCAATGAAATAAATAGTGTATAAAAAAATATATGGTGCACACAACAATAGCAAGCATATAATAACAACAATAACATTGCATGATGCCCAAGCTCAAGGGAAAAATACATTGATCCAATAACAGCAAATACATTACAAATTCCAAGCTCACGGTTGTTGGTTGTATTCCGGGTTTTGGTTCCTTTCCCTTGGTTTTGTGGTTTTCCCTCTCCAAATTTTCATGTTTTCAAGCCTAAAACCTGTGAAAATATTCAAAGACTTGAAACCCTAGTTTGTTCAGTGTTCAAATTTGAAGAAAAACCCTAAGGCATTCTTCACTTATGTTTCTCAGTTACTTTTTGCCTCACTTAAGTCATGAGTTCTCTTCTAATCGCTTAGTAGCACAATTTAAAATAGCATATTCCTTTTTATCCCCAACTCTGCGATTAGCTTTTGTCACGTTGTCTCATGCAGTATACGAATATTCCCTGTTCTTTCCCAGAATTCACAATTTGCTTTATGTCGCGTAATTGTTGAATCATTTGAACAGAGCAGTAATATGTCAGTGGGCCCACAGGTGAGTCGAGTGGTCGCAATATGTTTTCCACAGTTAAGAGTTTATTAAGAGACATCATGATTAGCTTTTGTCGCATAATCGCTAAATGAGTCTAATATTAAGTGTAATGCAAAGCCTTTAGTCGCACAGTCTCCAGAAAAGAGGCCGGTTAAGTTGAAACTTACGAGACTTGGTGACTAACCTTTTACAGTTTGGGATAAAGCATAGTCGGGTTGTCGCCAGATAACTCTGATTTCAAATCAGAATAAGACATCTGTCAGGAGATAAATGGATTTTAGAATGATCGCTTAAAGGTATGAGTTTATTTAGCGACTACGAGACTAATTAGGGGTGACTGTTAGTCACAGGGTCTCAAGATTTTTTAAAGGTATGATAAGTTACTTGGCGATTAAGCGACAGCCGTTAGATAAAATCATGAAAAGATCCTATGGTAGTCGCCGAGTCTGAGGATAAAAGAGCCTAAAGAGAAAAGTCCTCGCGACTCAGCGATCAAGGGTATGTCGCAAGATCGCAAGATGATTTTAAGGGTAGGATGCTTTGTCGTGATGTCTCATGAATTTTTTGGCATTAAACATTTTCATTTGGCGATCAGGCGACTAAGGGTTGTCGCACAGTCTGGCAGAAGAAAGATAACATTTGGCGACTAAGAAATAACTGCAGAACTTAACACTAACAGTTAGTTGCATAGTCTCATAAAATAACATGGGTTAGTGATAACCATCTGGGACTTTGATTTCCTTGTATCACGTAATCGCCAACTTTTGAATTTGGTTAGTAAAGGTAAGGAAGTTGCACAGTCGCCATATCTCTGGATAAATCATAGGTTAAGGATTGGGGTTAGCAACAGATAAAATGAGTGCAGTCACCTTGTCGCTTAATGCTAAATTCTGAAAAGGGGCGCCAGTATTAAATATGTCAGTATGAATTATTCGGCGGCCAATCAGATTTTCAAATTTTGATCACTGTGCAGAAAAAGCGTAGCTGAGATGTATGACAGAAGGCCAATCCCAGGGTGACATGTCAGCTCATTTGAATTTTATAAGGTTTTTCTGGGGATTCATTTTTACAAATTTGATTTTCCTGTCACACTCAGGAAACTATGGCTAGGTTTTCAATTATGTTCATAGTATGTGGAATTAAAGACAGAATTGATGTTCTGAGAATCATGAGCTATGTACTTTGAATGGTTACTATAAGGAGTTGATGGCTTGTTCATTTAAGTTCACCTTGCCTTTAGAATTTCTAAACTTAAAGAGTTCAGTTGCCAAAATAGAGTAAAATTCAAAGATTTATAGAGTTTTCTGTGATTTATATGTTCATTATTCCCAGAATTGTGCGCAAGACAGTCTGTGAGTCTCGGTGATAGATTTTTTTCAATACCAGTAAAGAAGAGGAGATTCGGGCACTAAAAACATGAGCAGAGTGGTGAGTGTAGCCTCGACCAGCGGCAAAAGTGAGAGGGTGGAGGACGAGGAAAAGGGAAAAGTGAATTATTCAGATGAATTCCTCCGCCTCCTTCTTGGTTCGACATAGAATAAAAAGGTTAATGCAAATGTGCTCATTGATAAATATCGAGATGTTCGAGATGCTGTCACTCCAGGAACAACAAGTTTTTCTCTTTTTAATTATTTTTACAAGAATTTTGACAAGGCCATCCCAGTATCAAACCCTTGGACTTGTGGTTTAGCCAGGTTAATTATTCCTGATGTCTTCCTAGATGTAGACTTGTTCTTGGACCTAGCCAACCATTATGATGTTTTGTCTAAGACCATTAGGAGAGATGATGGCACTGCCTTATTGATATTGAACATAAATTCATTCATGCAAGCCTTTGGCTTATACAGCACCATGTCTACCAGAATTGACATGACAAAGCAACAACAGAGATATACTCTAAAGCCTGGGATTGCTAGGAGCCAGTTGATGAAACATATGCTAAAGGAAGTGAGAAAGTATTTAGATCCTATGTCCGGGCACAACCCTTATTATTATAAGGATCTACACTTCTATATCAAGTATGTTGCCTATGCCTTGTGCAGAGTGCTAGGAATAGATGGTGACGTAGAGAAGATTGATGCAGGGATTTTGATGATGGTGTTGGACCTACAAGAGGTCCACTCTAATACTAGTTATGATTATATTCAACACATCATAGATGAAATGCATGAGGGTTTCATTGCAACACAGAAGAGGATGAAGAACCCAAAGGAGAAGGAGCCCAAGTTTTTACATTACTCTGTTCTTATGCATCTCCTTTTGCATTTCAATTTTGTTATCATGGATGTTAATAATCTAGTCCCTCAGAGATTCTACCAAGCAGGACCAAATCCTATCCAATTTTGGGTGAGGGTTCGGAATTACACTTCTAGGGAGTGTGATTATTGTGCCTTTCAGAATTGGATTGTGTAGCCAATAGTACAGAGTTTGGGGACTAGAAAAACAAGAATCCCATTAAAAGTTATACAAATACTTAGGCCGTGTGAATATACAGATGGCTGGGGTGGAAAGCATAATTGGGGTGACTTCTTTTTGGAAGAGAATTATACAGTCATCAGGGTATATGGGTGTATTCACCCACCTCATCTATTACCATATTATGTACTAGCAAGGGTGGTAGCAATGGAATTTATATGGCAGCTATTGTTGACAGACAATGAGCATTTTATGCCACATAAGAAGGGGACTTTGACCCCTAGGAAATTTAAGATTTCTAACTTCACAATTGGCAAGGGTGCTATTGATGCAGTGGGTCAATGGTTGGAAGGATACAGAATGGGGGAATCCCCTTATAGATACATTGACCTAGAAGGTTTTATGGCAGGGGTAAGGAGATTGTATACTCCTACAATCCCTAATACTAATGTCCATTGTGAATGCATAGAGGAAGATGCAATAAGAAATCTCTTGGATGAAGATGATATTCATACAAGAAGACTGAGGATTCAAGAGTTGTTAAAACTTGAGACTTAAATAAAGAGAAATGGGTTGGCTTTTGGGGGTTTTTACCCTGATCTCCCATATTTTGATAGTATTAAAGCCATGATAGATAACTATTATGTGCTTATAGAACAACTTGATACAGTTCTTGACAAGAAAGGTGCTCAGACACCCGATTATTCAAAATCTGAATACAATAGTAGTAGTGATAGTGATTATGCACGTCCTACTAGGTATTCCCCACCACAACAAGATATTGCTGAAATACTACAGTTGCAGGGAGTAGAGGGCCACATTATAGATTTGACGGTAGTTGCCCAACCAGATGATATAGAAGAACCTGCTGCAAAGAGGCAGAAACTATAGATAGGTTAGCCTTCAACTGAAGGGTAAAATAAGAAGAAAGATAAGGCTAAGGCCTTAGTACCTTCAAATAGGTTATATGATCATAACCTAAGGAACGAAATCAGGGAAGGTAAGAAACAACAGCCTGATTTAGATGATGAGGTTGAGATGCCCCTTAAGGCCTGAATTGATGAGAGATTGATTCATTAACAAGAATTCTTGAATGATAATAATTTTGTGAAAACTGAGGAGTTTAAAGACTTCCTGAGATGGTTTAAGAAAGAAAAAATAAGAGTAGAGCTGACAATTGATGACAAAGAGACCATAACTAATGAGGCATTGATGGCTTTGCAAAATTATGATCCTAAAAATGAGGATATTTCACCAGAGGATGCCAGGAAATTAGTATTAGGAAGTGGAATACTATTGGCTGAGGGTTGGGATTTAGCATCCTCCTTCATTATTGATCAAATAAGGAAATAGCCAGATCTCAAGATGGCTAGTGAAGTTCAAATAGGTGATGTGATAAAAGGATTTGGGTATAGCCCAAAGTCTCAAGCCTTTGCAATGTGGAGCCTGTGTTCAAAAGACCAAAAACCCCAAGTGGTGAATATTCAGGAGAATATGGTGGGCAATCAAATGATCTAGACAATGAAAAATATAGGGGATTTGGAGATATCCCAAATCATGACACATTGGGCTCACTTGAATGAAGACAAAACTAAGCAATTGTCTGAAAGGTGCAGCACATTGGTGGAATAGACTAGTGCATTGGCAAAAGATAGAGAAATGTGTTGAGTGCAACTTTATCAGAGGGATCAGATGATAGAGAAAATAATGGAAGAATTGGAAACAAATCCTAAGGTGATGTATGTACCACTACACCTACAAATTGAAGACAGGGCAAAGTCTGAAGAGGTAGCTGAGGAAAAGGCTGAGGAAGAGAAAGGAAATGAGGTTGCTTTAAGAGCATTGAAAGGTGTGCTGCAACGTAGAATTGAGATAAAGCTGATGTTATACTCAATACTTATAACAAATTGCCAGCTTTGCACATGGAGGTAATGGGGTATTTGGCTATCCTCAACCCCTATTTTACTAAGTGGTATACTAGGGTGCAATTATTTGAGAAGCTAGCATCATTGCAATCCCTGAGATCATATTTGCCAAAAATAGTCACTGAAGTTGAAGATGAGATCAAAAGAGTTAATATTGCCCTCTCATTCTTTAAGGGAAAATTGAACCAAATTGAGGTAAAGTTAAGCCTCTTTTCTGATGATTTTAACAGATTCATACCTCCTTTAAGAGGAGATGATGATCAAGTGAAGGCCTTAGATGCCTGGAGGGGTGAGTTTGATAGAAAAATGCCTAGTAGTGAGGCATTTATTTCAAGAACTGATATTGATGTAGAGGGGTTCAATAAGATATTAGATGAAGCTTTCAAGGCAAAGAACAACATCAACAATTTTCTGGTAGATGTCAAAAATATCACTGATGCGAGATGGGACAGGCAAAAGGTCCAAATACAGAGTACTCAGGACTTCAAGTGGCCATCAGATGATGAAGTGAAAGCATGGGAAGTAATGTCTACACCCAAGAAAAAGAAGCCAGCAGTTGAAGAAGAAATTTTGGACGATGAGTAAGGATGACTACTTGGTACCTCACTATTAAAGATAAAGAGGACAGTTATTGCAAAAGGAGAATATAGGTAAATCTAAAAGCACAGTCATCCAGACTCGACATAAATACTACCATCTACCATGTATACTATCAGATTCAAGTTGCTAGATCGGGAGAAGAACAAAGAATATCTGTTTCTATCTTTTTGACTTGGTCATTCCACCGCTTCTTCTCTTTCTTTCTTTTTCTCTCTTCTATAGTTTTAGGGTTAGGTTTTTTGAGATGATTCAAAGCTTGTAGCATCCTTTTGAAAGGGATTTCAAGATGGTTGAAGACCTATATATATATAGAAGAGAGTTATGTTTTAAAGGGAGGATGAAAATTAATGTAAAGAATCAGTCTTTCTAAATCTGTGCCTGTGTTCTTTCAAACTTCAAAGCTTTTTCTTATGTATGAAAGAAGGATTACATCAATAAAATATGGTGCAATTTTACTCTTCTTTATTGTTGTCTCTTTATTTCCTGTGTATTATTTTTTATGATTAAGATTGTAAGGCAGTTTGAAGCATTTTGGTTACAAGGTGACTATCTAATTACTTGCAAGTTTCTTTCATGTAAAGAACTAAGTTTTGTGAGTAGTTTTAGGAAGCATATCAATATTTAAGGATTTGATACAGTATTTTAGAGGTAATCAGATAATTTTTAAGGAAACTTATCCTAATTTCATGTAGGTTGTAAGGCAGCTTATAGTGTTTTGTTTATGTGAAACTTCAAGCTTTTGACTCTGTAACCCAAAGGATAGGCATTGATCTAGATCTGAGTCTGATAATCTATCATCATCTAGGTTTTTAGAAACATTCAAAATTATTCTAAACACACTTGTTACTAAAATATATGAGCTGAACTAATCAGGGACTTATGTCAGCAGGACAGTGTCCACTTTGTTGATTCTTTAGATTGTGAATCATTAGGTTATCCCTCCTAAAGACAAAAGGAAGAAGGATGCAAATCCTTGACTCATTGGCCTATGTTCTCAAAACCATAGTCTAGCTTATAGTGCTCCATTTAAAACTAGTCATTGAAATCTCTAAAGTGTTCTATAAGTTGTTACAGTGAGGTTTTTGGTTCATAATCAGTGAATGAAACAATCCACCAAATATACAAACTGAGATATCAGTAATCTTTAAAAGGTAAAACCTGCCGGAGTCTGTGGAGCTCAAAAATGAAGAAGGATATTATCCAATCCTTAGAAATCAGCCTTTCTCTTGCCTAAAAGAGGTTGCAACTGAGTATACTAGGTATACTATCATCATTAGGTAAGTATTGCAAGAAAAAGTGCTAACAAATTGGCGACTCTGTTGGGGAGTTTAAGAGATTTTAAAAGTTTGTTAAGAATCTGCAAAATATATCTTACCCAGGTAATCCAGATATCTAGCACTTAAAGGTTTAAACATTTTTTCATGCTATATTTGTGGTTACTAGTAGGGTACCCTCTTGATAAGTATTCATCCCAAGCTTTTTGGGTGGCGACTCTAAAAGGAATATCTCTGTGATTAGTGCAAAAGAAATAAATGTCTCACAGAATGAATACTAGGTCAAGAGTAAGAACTGACCCAGAAAGGGTATTACATGAAGGAATCCCATCATCCTCAAGAGTTGGAGCCTCTTGGAGGAAAAAGAGGAATCAAGTTGATATGAATGAAACTCCTTTAAAAGGTGAAGAGGTAAATATCAGGAATGATATGAATACTATTTAGCACTCTCATGATGGAAATACTTCATACTATGAGGAGGCTACTGAAAGAGTATTAGACACACCCACACTCACTTCTACTTCAAATGAGAGAGAAGAGATTACTACACCTAGTTCAGATTCAGAAGATGCCCCTTCTGATATACTAGCCAATGAAGAGAAGTTTATTTTGAAGCAGCTTGCCCTAGTGCAACAAATGAAAAAGGAAAGAGAAATAAGAAAGAAAAAGAATGATCACAAGGCTCTTGATGACAATAGAAAAAGACTTCCAAAACACCAAACTATGAAAGAAATAGAAAATTCTCCGAAAAACAAAGAAATACCATTCACTCATAAAGCTTCTATTCTACAAATAAATAAGGGTAAACAAAAGATGGGTGAACATAGAGATCAAGAACCTAAATTTCAGAAGCCTATGGTTGAACAAATGTCCAAGTTAGAAATTGATTTAGAAAAATTGAGAATTGAAAAAGAAACGATGGAAAAAATGTTGGAAAAGGCCCAAATGGAAGCTGCTAAAATTGAAATGAAGAAAAAGATAGAGTTTTTACAATCTTCAAAGTATTCTTATTCTAGACCAGAGAATAATACAACTTCTAGAGGAAAAGCTACTATGAATAAAGAAGATGATAGTTTTCAAAGGAAACCACTGCATAATGAGAGCTACAAACAATTTGACTTTGTTGGTATCCCTGGATACCCTAATGCTTTTCCTAAAGATGTGGGTGATATAGGAGAAAAGCTCCCAAAGTTTGCTGGTAATAATGTGATTTCTTGTGAGACACATTTAAGGAAATTCATTGATTTTGTTGATGACTTGAATATCACTCATGAAGATGTACTAATGAAGTTATTTGTTCAGTCCCTTGTTGAGGATGCAAGAGAATGGTTTAGAAGCCTTGCTAATGGCTCTGTTGTTTCCATGGATGAGTTGATTGAATTATTTAAAGATCAGTATGGAGACAAAACAAATAAAGGCTTTTTATTGAATGAGTTCAATAATATCAAGAAAAATTACAATGAAGAGGTTACTGAGTTTAACACAAGATTTAAAAGAGCTATGCATAAACTATTTCAGAAGATAAAGCTAGATGAAGAGGTATGTCTAGCAACTTATTTAAATGCCTTTGATTCGAAGATGGGATATGCTCTGAGAGATAAGAACCGTAGAACACTCACTGATGCTTATAAAATAGCAGTCAATATTGAAATGAATAGAAGAGTGTCTAGTAAATTAAATAGAAGGGATGATGCAAGGTTTAGCAAGATTAATCTGAAAGAGCCAGAATACAAAGAATATAAGGCTCCTCAGAATAATAGACCTTCTTACAATACTACTTATAATCCTTAGAATAGAATGCAAAAACATCCATATGGAACTCAGTTCAAAGATGGGAAGCCTGTTATTGCACCAAAAAGGGAAAGAACAAACAATATAACTCTGGACCCCTTACATAGAAATTTTGTCCATTTCTGCAATGAGGAGACATGGTGTGAGGCTTGTGATGCTCCTCATAATCCTGATTTTTGTGTTGTCTCTTTGGATTTAAGGGAAGGTGAGGGACATGAAAGGGATGAGGGGGAACACTGTGATCATAGTATGACCAATACCTTTTCATGCCATGATGTTGAATCAAACAATGAAGAGGAGAATCATGACTCCTATGTCTCACAAAAGAGGATTGAGAATCATCACCAACAAATTTTGTCTGATAGTGAGACTGATGAAATTAATGATAGTGTAAGATGTTATGCTCAAGATGGTCAGGATGTTCCACTCATAAGGAAAGCTTCAGATGAAGAGAAGGCTAGAATTACTGTTGAGTTGTTAAATAAATCTAGAAGCAATTACCACCTAAGGAACAGGGTGGTAGGTGGAACTAGTAGCCAACCTTCAGGTGTCTTTATAAAGGAGAATAAGGCAGACACCAAGTATGTTCAGAAAAAGGAAGGACCTAATGAAAATGTAAATAAACACAAGGTCAAGATTGTCACAAAGGCCATAGAGCCAAATATGGTTCATGAGTTGGTTCAAAAGGAACACAATGGGGAAAGTGAAGTTATTATTGATAAAATGAAGTGTTTAGATGTGAGGTATACTCTAGTAGACATGGGTCAGTGCTTGTCCCAGATGACAGTTAAGGTTCCATTTCTAGAAATGATGAGGATCAAAGAACATAAAGAAAAAGTACTGTCATTATTAAATAGTGTACCCACAATAAAGGTTCAGAGTCTAGTGGTAGTTTCTAAAAAGCTAATCACCAAGGGAAATGAATTGGAGGTGTTGACATCTGAAATTAATCAAATATTACTAAATGCAACTTCCTCTCCAAAAGTTGTTGACCCATTTTTTCTCTCATTAATAATC
This sequence comes from Thuja plicata, assembly GCA_018584345.1. Taxonomy (NCBI): domain Eukaryota; kingdom Viridiplantae; phylum Streptophyta; class Pinopsida; order Cupressales; family Cupressaceae; genus Thuja; species Thuja plicata. The sequence continues at coordinate 4,550,687 of MU223547.1, read as the reverse complement.
AATGATAAAATGCTTAAGAATTGCATGATTGATTCAGGAGCCTCAAATACAGTTATGCGAGTTGAAATCATGAAGGCAATAGGGCTACAAGTTGATACACCTCATGGTAGATGCAGAGCTATGGATTCTAGAGAGGTCCCTATAATTGGAACTATTGAGGCTATGCCTTATCGACTAGCAGTTTGCCTTGATATAGTGATGACAATGAATGTTCTTGTGGTTGACATACCACCTCACTATGGCATGTTGTTATCAAGAAAATGGAGTGCTTCAATGGGTGGTAGTATACAAAATGATTTATCATTTGCTACTTTCAATAT
>MU223547.1:4507077-4525861 GCA_018584345.1 Thuja plicata | reverse complement strand
TTAACCAGGTCATTGTACTTAATTTGTAAAGACTGCTTCTAACAGGGAAAAGGAACTTTAACAGGTTCATTATACCTAGTACAATATTTGTGGGTACTAATCCCCACTGGAGTTTTCCTCTGATCAAGGTTCTTTGTAATCATATCATGTGTTATGTGTTCTTGTGTTATGATTCTTTGGATGCATATTTATTTTATGTTTAATTGGCTAAAATATAATTAATAGATAAATACTGATTCACCCCCCTCCCTCTCAGTGTTTCTAACAACTGATATCAAAGCTCTGGTCCTTTGAAAGAAAGTTTAACCACTTGAGGAGATCATGGACTCAGCTGAAGCAAAACATTTGAAAAAGAATCTTGAAGCATCTCTTGAAGATCTTGAAAAATCTGAGAAGGAAAACGAATAACTAGATTAAAAAATGATGGCTCTCAAATACTTATTAAAAGGCTAAGAAAAGATCTGAAAGATTGTTCTACAAGTGATCTAGGACAAATGGTAAAAAATATTAATGAAGAGAATAAATCTCTAAAGGATAAACTTGAAGATCTGGAGGAACAACTTACAAATAGCCAGAACACCATTGAAGATAAGATCAAAGAAAGAAAACAATTGGAAGATGAACTTCTGCAAGAAAACATGAAAGTTTTGGAATTGGAAAACATGAAGAAGAAGTTGGAATCTGAATTAACAGAAGCAAAAGCTAAGATTGATAAAATTCATAGAAGTTCTAATTTGATTCAATCCCAGCTCAATGCATAAAGGCAAAAAGGGAACACTACTGGTCTTGGATTCAGTACAGCACAAGATGAGATCAAATCATTTCAAGATAGAGAGAAAACACTTGAAGCATCTTCAGAAGCTAAGAAAGTTGAAGATACTACAGAGGTTATATCTGAACCACATAAAAGAGAAATCAAGCAAGTTATCTGAACTTGTTATGCATGAAATAAACATGGGCATTTGGCAAGAGATTGCAAAGAGGTAAGACCTTTTAAAGGTTATTTTTACTCCTGTAATAAGTTTGGTCACAGGGCTATACATTGCAGAACAAGTCTTAAGAATCAACATTAGCAGAATCACAGAAGTATGAATCAAAACAATCAAAGAAATCAACTCTCAAGAAATTTGTAGAACATTACATGTCATATATGCAACTACAATGGACACACAGCAAAACAATGCAACATGATGAGAAAGAACATCAGACCTCCTATCATTTGTCACACATGTGGAAAGGCTGGACATATCACAAGGTTTTGCAAATCCAAAACTCAGAAACAAGAGGATCCTAAAAAGTCACTATTTGAAGAGAAAGGAGAAGTCAAGTTTGTCTCAGCAAATGAAGATTCAAACAAAATATGGGTTGAAGTTAAGAAGGACAATAATGTTGACAAAGTAGTTGATGAATCCACAGTGGATGCGCCCTCTACTTCTACTTTAATAGACCTTCTTGGTCTAACGGGGAGCTATTCTAGCTCAGGACCCCTACGTGGTTGGTGTACTCAGTTCTGAGTATGCACCTTTGGATTCATGGTTAAAAGCATAGATTATAGCTATATAAATTCATGCATTATCTGAATTGCATCAGGATCAAAGTTTCAAAATCTCTATGTATGGTTGCAAGCATTCAATGCGGCAGATTGTATAAAAACAAGTTCGCGGTCAATCATTCTCACATTTACATTTGAGAGCATATAAATTGAAGAGCATTGGAGCACTAAGACATCTAGGCACAAAGGCATAACAGTTTGGCAGTTGAAGCAAATGGATAATCAGTTTGAAATTGAGCCCTAGCCATCACGTCATTTCATAATTTTGTGGAAACCCTACATAAGAAAACACCAAGTAAGTATGGTGACCCCAGTTGTGTTTGATATAGCAAAGAGGAAGAGGTTCATATTTAAGAAGCATCCATTCAAATCCATACCGGATGATGTGGAAGGGGCTTTCTCCAAAACCCCACTTGGTGTTGTTCACGTGGAAGATATCCACGCATACATTTACTATAAGAAAGAATCATTAGGAGATGATAATATAGCCTCTCATATGGCATCAATGTTAAATTTGGATTTCACATTCAAAGATGAGTTCGTGCACTTACAAGATAACCCTATTCTTGAGTATTTGAATGTGCATGAGTTTGAAGAACCAGAATGGGTAAAGATTCTGTTAAGCAGGATACATGATGATATTTATTGGATTGGTGATGTCCCTGTTCGCATCACTACAGAACTAATCCATCAGTTAACCAGACTTCCAATGACTGGACCTATGTTTCCCATTGGTAAGGATGTCAAGAAACAAATTGAGAAAGTTTGTTTGTCTAGGAGTGATAGGCGCGGAATGATAGTTGACCCTATCAAGGAAGATGACATTAAACTCATGACAATGATACTTGGATATAAGTTTCAGCAAGCAAGCAGGTTGAATAGCATCTCTATAGCAACAGTCCTTGCAGCTATCAGAATAGTGAAGGACAACACCCTATACAACCTATGTGAGATCTTGCACGGTCAATTGATTGACAATATCAAAATCATCAAACATGACAGAAGCAAAACATTCAGGTTTGGATCTCTGATCATCTATTTGTATTACCATATAGTTGGAAAGGTTGTAGACCTTTATCTAGACAAAGGCAAACCTACAATGACTCAGATGTCTCTTAAGGCCACAATAGACAGCAGTGCAAGAGATGCAATGAATATGGATATAAAAATATTTAGGGTCAAAATGAAAAACAGGTTCAGACTATCTAAGAAGATAGTTGACAAATACAAGGATACAATATGTTTTATGGTAGAGATAGATTGCACATGCATGGAGGCTGTTGAGCCTAGAACTAAGTGGATTCATCCACTAGGGTATGAAGTATAAGACAATGTGTTAGAAGGATATTTGCAAGTCTTATTGTCAGCACCTAAAGACCCTAATGAACCTAGATGGGGAACTTACAGAGAAAAGACCAATGAAGTGGATATTTAACTACAACTTGCTGTTAACAAAAGGAAAGCATCCATAAATATATCCAACATTATGAAAATGCATGGAATCACACAAGAAGATTTGGACAAGGCAAAAGAAGCCAAAATTGCTAAAGTTAAAATTGAGAAAACTGTTGAAACTCAGAAGAAGTAGAAGAAAAATGAGGAGAGTACCACTGCGCTTACTACAACCATTGATCTAGATACATCTCCACCTTCTGTACCTATCAAGAGACCTATAGGAAGGAAGGAAGTGGCTACAAATCACCCATCCTTAAGGAACATTCGAAGAAAAGCTAAGAATATTCAAGCTCCTCCTGAGGTAGGTTTCAAACCCAGTCTAAATATCTTGAAGAATAGGATTGTAAATGAAGGAAGATTGGATACATTATCAAAAGTCTATGACAAGTATCAATAAATTTATAAGAGTGAGATACATTCTATGGTCATATCTCATATGATCAAGTTTAAGAAATTAGTTCTTGTACTTAAGACAGTTATACCAGATCAATTATGGAACTTGTTGGAGATAATGAAAAGACATGCAATTGAGGAAGACATGAGGATAAGAGAAGAAACATTGGATACTCTTCTTCCTGTATGTTCACATGATGAGAAGGCTATTCTGTAAGATCTAGTAAAGCCTCATCTCCGTAGTAAGACAAGAACTCTTTAGATTATGAACAAAGAGTATGAGTAGGTTGGAAAGGAGACTGAAAAAGCATTTGCACAAGTATTTATGGATAGACACATGTATCCACCAATGGCGCCTACAACAAAAGTCACCCTAGCTCCTCCCAAACAGGCTACAAAACCAGTAATTCAGATTGCACCTATGACAGGTCCACAAGATTCAGCACCCTCAATCTCAATAGCCTCTAAGACAACTAAAGATACAAAGGACACTATAGTGATTGATGATGTAAAGATATCTATGACAGCTTCTGATAAATATATGAATAAAGTTGATGAAGCATTTGTAAACACCGAGGAAATGAACACAGATGACACATCTCTACAACAAGATGAAGTTCCTCTCATTGATCCAATAGACTTGGATAAGGAGAAAGATACTCAAGATAATGAGACACCAGTAAAGGAAATTCATGTCAAAAGTGAATGTGTAGACACAAGTAAGAATACTATTTTCTCACCATCCACTCAACCATTCACCTCATTGTTGTCAAGGTTAACTCTTGACTCAGCAAGTTTAGATGCATGGGAAGAAGAAGACCTTATCAAGATCAGCATCCTTGCCATGGAAAAGGAAAAAGAGAAACATGTGATGAGGAACCCTCACTTTGTGGAATCAATAAACATTTTGAATGAGTTAGTTCCTGCTGATAAGAAAGTTGCTAAAGCTCAAACAGTTGAACATGTGGATAGCGTACTGACAAACTTCAAAACACATTTCACTAGCTTAGTAGAATCAATTACTAAGATTGCAGAAGATGAATACAAGAAGGAGAGACTAAATGAATTGGTAAAGAACTTTACCTTAGATCTAAACTCCTTAAAAATTGGGCAATCTATACTTAAAGAGTTAGCAGCAAAAGGAAAGAAGGTTATTGCAAATTGCATGAATAGAGTGAAGCTCACCTCTGAGCACACTAAAAAGATAGCAGAAGAAAAAGAAATGATAGATAACATAAGGAAATTAGTTGAAAACTCCACGCAAGATATGAACATATACAATAATGTCTTTCAAGGTCAGCTGGACAAAATTGAGAAGGCAAAACTGGAAATTAGCAAGATCAGAATAAGAAAAACTCAGTTGAGAAATGCACTTGTGCCATCTCTAGTAGTTCTTAATGAGAACATAAAATAGATTGATAACACCATACAGACATATGATCAAGGTCCTTGCATGGATCTGATAAAAATAGAGAAATTGACATATGCTTTATGCGCGTATCTTCAAACAGTTGATGCAATGAAAGTCTTTTGGTAGAAAGAGATTCAATCTCTTCAAGTTGTGTACCCAGAAGTCTACATGGAGTAAGTATGTTGAAGACTTACAGTTTTTGCACACCTTTGTCATTAATGTCAAAGGGGGAGTAGTATAGAATGTGTATATGCGGAGAAGTATATATGTATATATCTATGATATACAGTCATTTTTGAATGAAGTCATTTTGAGTAACTTAGCCACATTCCTTTGTTGCCATAAATGAAAAAGGGGGAGATTTTTGGAAAGTTGACTTCCTGAGGAAGCATGACTTATTTTGTGTTTTCAATCATGGAAACAAAGTCATACTTAAGTTCTGTCATGAAAGACAAAATGACTAAGTGTGAAAACAGGGCAGACAGACACATACAGAGATTAGTACATTAGTGCACGTGTTAGAGATCATATCAGAGCATGTGTTCTTAGGTATATACTCTATGGTGTATATACATGCTAGATCTAGACGCGCAGAGTACGAAACATCAGTACAAAAAAGTTACAGGCAGATTAGTAGACCTGCAGTCCAAGAAACAGAGCATGGAAGTCGACTATAGTTTTGATCAGCGTGAATGATTTTGTAATGTAATGGCTAAGTTCCTTTAGTTATAAGTTTGTATTAATGTAATTAATGTTTTAGTAAACATGCTTAGGCTGACTTGTTTAGAAGCATTGTATATTTTTGTTTAAAGGCCAACTAGTGTTATATTTTGGGTCGCGCCTATTCAATTGTAAACATATAAGTATGTAATGTAATGTTATGTTACAAGAGTCAATTATTGTGCAAGACAAAATTACAGAGGGATAGTATAATGAAGTCAGTAGATGATATAGCTCTTTAAAGGAGTAAGAGCATTCACGCATACAAGGAACTGATCAGACAATAGTGTCATTACAACAGTTTATTTTTGATATAGTGCATATCAACATTCAGAGGGTCGTAGCCTTCATCTTATTGGGCAGTGAGCCTAGGTAGTGAGCCATATACCTTTAACAGGGTTTTTTAAAAGACTCCTAACAAGGTTAGACCTTTAACTAGGTCATTATACTTAATTTGTAAAGACTATTTCTAATAGGGAAAAGGAACTTTAACAGGTTCATTATACCTAGTACAATATTTGTGGGTACTAATCCCCACCGGAGTTTTCCTCTGATCAAGGTTCTCCGTAATCATATCAGGTGTTGTGTTCTTGTGTTATGATTCTTTGGATGCATATTTGTTTTATGTTTAATTGGATGAAATATAATTAATAGATAAACACTGATTCAGCCCCCCTCTCAGTATTTCTAACAATCCACTCGTCTATGATTCTGTGTGCAGACCTTGAAGAATCTTAAAGTCTTTACTCTATTCCTCCTTGATCTTAACATCTACTTGTTGCAACCCTGTCTCAGCCTGAATGATCATTTTGATTTTAAGCTCTAGACTTTGAAGCCACTCGATTAGAGGCTTATCTCTTTTTTGCAGAATCTTGGCTTTCAATGCCTCCTTGGTCTTCATCTTTAATGCCACATGGAGTGTCACTATGCATTCTTGACACTTTTTTCTCTTAGATGCGAGAGTGTGCAAATTCTTCTCACTATTGCTCCTTTTAGTTTCCAATCTTAAGAGAGTATTACCCAGTTGCTTGACAACTTCCAATCCTTTAGATTTGAGTCTCTCAACCCATCCCTTGTCGATCTATGCAAAGTGCCTATCTTCCTGCAATTTGGCTATTATGGCTTGATTCTCCGCGACATTAGAATCAAATGTGGTTTGACTACTGGGGATACTGGCAACTTGGGTGACCAACTACTGGATGTAATTAGTCAGTTCATTGACTTCAGCTTTAAGCTATACCTTAGCCATTTTAACTTCTTCTAGCTCTTCTTCAACCACTATATTAGTGGATTTACACAAATCCACTTTGGTTTCATGCCGAGATAAACCCATGTCAAATGAGTGTAGTTTGAAATCTGAAGGGGTTAAATATTCAAACCTTCTCTCCTTCATGGGTTTTGTTACCTCTATAGTGAACTGCCCAGTTTCTAGATCCTGTCCCAATGTGGACAACATCTTTACATTCTTAGCCTTTGTTGTAGTGGTGTTGGGTTGCAAGGTTCAAGCTAAAGTATCTTTGTTGGGAGCTCCTTCTTCTACCCTCTTTCTTTTGTGCTCTAGAGTGTTCTCTATCCATGACTCGGCGCTAGTGACCTTGGTGTCAGAGACCAACTCCTCAATAAACAATTTCCTAATAACTGGAGGAGTAGAATTTGTTATTGAAGGAAATGGATTTACAAAGGAAGAGGAAGAGGACACCAATCTGATGACTTGAGTATCCTCTTATTTCTTCTCAACCCTCTCATCTGATTCTGTAGCTAAGGCATTGGAGGTATCTTCACCCACCTCTACTACAATAAGGGACTCTCGCCTTGGGGTATCTTGGGTTGAAGTGTCAACCAGTGCATCAATAGTAACTGCTTTAGCTAATTGCTTAGGTCTTACACCTTTGGTGGGTTCCTTTGTTGACCCAATATCTGGAAGTGGGGCTTCTCCACAAGTCCTCTTTAGTTGAACTTCTTTTTTAGGAGGTTCATCACCTCCCCTGACTAGCTGAGATGAACGTTTGGTCGTAGTTGGGAGTATCACTGAAGAAGTTGTTGCAATGTTCAAAGTATCTTTTTCTGGGGTACTTCAGGTAGGTGGCTTCCTTTCTAACCTCTTCCTTCTTCCTACAGTCCATTCAACCCATTGCTCTGTCCTTTTGTAAATGCCATCCATTAGAGTCTGCAAGTCACTAATGGCTTGATCTATCATGGACATGGAACTTATAGGAGTAAACTTTATCTCTTCCAGATATGTGTCATCATGCATGTGGTTTCCATCATCTTCTAGCCCCTCCACTGCTATGTTAGATTTGAACCTTTTAATTTGTTCAACAATTAACCGGGTGTAGAATCTCTCTTCTCTCCAAATCATCTCTACAATTGGCCCAGTAGTCTTCAATATCATATACATTCTAGATAGTTTGGCTCATTTGTATGTAGTCACGAGCATACTTAACAGGATCAAATTACAGCCTCATAACATCACAGGTTTCTAATGAAAACCTCTTTGAGAATGTCTTTAGAACATTCTTCACCTCAGACCGGGATGCACAAATGTAAGCTCTTATAGTCATGGGGAAGTTGTAGCCCTTCTTCTTAGCACTAGCGTAGATCAAATTCAGTTGGAGCTCTTGTCTCATCACCTCCACTAGCATGATCATATCAGTAGGATATTTGGGCAGCTTCAAAGGGAAGTCATCAAATCTTGCAAGATGAATGTATGAGAAATCTCTAAATTGAATGAAATAAAATCCAAAATGGCTGATAAAAGCCATGGCCTTAGAAGAGAATCTCCTTTCTAGGCAACCTTATAATGCACTGCATAGCCTCATTGTAAACACGTCATTAAATCAGAGGTAATCAGCATAACTATTATGCAATTTCAAAGAGGGGAAAAATTTGTAGCTCTTAACATCATCAGGATATTCCTCTAATCTAGGATGCCCTGGCCAAATTTGGATCATGGCCAATATATACATTAAAAATGAAGACAAATAAAATTCATTTTGATGTTTAGCTCTGTCTAGGGCGTTCACCAGATTTTTGCTTGCCATAAATGCCCAATCAATAAAATGGTGCTGAAAATAGATTACTTGTACCAAGAAGAAATGATGGTCTACAAAATTGAGTGCCTCACTCTCACCTCTGATCCTATGGATTAGTACCAAGATGTCTATGATTTCTGGCTTCAGGTTATTGCCATATAGTGTTTTTGGCAGCTTCCCTTTGGCACTTCTAAGCTCTTGAAACCATGCCTTCATTATCTCCTTCTTCCAAACTAACTTCTTTTCTATATATTCAGTCAACACCTGACTGTATTTCATTTCTGAATAGTCAACTTGCTCTGGGATGCGAAGCGAGTTCTGAATTGATTCTCTATCGATAGAGAGCAACACCGTATCATTGGGCAAGAGGATTTTCTTGGTATCTAGGTTGTATCAAGCTATACATTCCCTGATAAATTTGGGGGCTTGAATGGCTACGAGAAAACTAGCGGCTTTGACTTATCTGCTCTCCTTCAGTTTCTTAGTGATGGGATGCATCTGGTCCGCTTTTAGCATGTTCTGAAAGTTCTGCATATCAAAGAACTTTAGAGATGTATCTGAGATCTTATACTAGTCGAAGGTGATGCCATTCATTCTATCAAATCCCATAAATATGGAAGCCATGCTTTGAATGACTTGATTCAAGAATCAAGAATATCTCTCAAGAATGCAAGAGCGAAGAATGATCAATATCAGAGGCTTTGAATTTAAACAATTTGTCAAACAAATGGTAGCTCCTCTTTGCAACCTTCAACTAATTTTATAACTTTTTAATTCTTACCGTTTAATGGCCAACTTCCTGCACCACACAAATGAAAGGACCCAAGCATTAATGGAAAAGTTTGTTATGAAGTAAAACAACTTTATTTGGATTAATTACTTTTCTCTTATGAGCAGTTGAGAAATGTCTTTTCACTTTAGTAACCGTAATGGTAACTTTCCTCAAGTAGTGGAAAATTACTTTTCCACTTCTCCTTTGGGTGGAGAAATGCTTTTGGAGTGCTCTCTATTTGATAATCCACCAAAAGAGAAATTTAGCCTATTGAGATGCTAAAATGATATTTGTTGATTTCAATAGCTTTCTTCATGCCTTGGGTCACTTATGAGATTGATTTCCCTTCAAAAATCCTTCATTTTAATTGTTTGGTGGAAAATGTACCCCACAGGTTGAAACCTACCTAATGGAGTAGTGGAGAAGCCATTTTCCACTTTTCTGCTAGCAAGCTTACATCTTAGATTTCTCCCCATTTAATCATTCCTTTTGGCCTCCAGAGATGTATTCTAAATGCAATAGTCTTTCTATGCCCAAATCATCCACTTTAAAACTGTACTGACTGCAAGGACATCATGGAATAGTCATGTGCGAAAAATGCACCCTGCTGGTGATTTTTCGCTAGTGGAGAAGCCCGAACCCAATTTTCAGCCATTGGAGAAAAATGAAGTATTCAAGCTACACATTTCAGAACCACAAAAGATAAATGTTAGAGATCTCCAAAATGTGACCTTTATTGAATTTGGGATCTTAAACCTCCCCAATTAAGCATGACTTCATATACGAATTCCCCCAGCTTGCAAGGGAGAAGTGAAATTGGGAAAATCTAATAAAGGCCTCCTAACCTAAGGGGAAATCTAGAATTAGACTCCAAAAATTCACAACACTTTTAAGATCACTACTACATACTAAACATCCACTTTTGTCTAAAGGTATGCATACCAAAAGTGGGGCAACAACTGGCTCTGTCTGGGGATTTGGACATTCACATGTCCAAGCAAGGAACTCAAATCTATGGTTTTGCAAAGCTCAATTAAAGACAGCTCACAACAAAACTAAAGCAAGACATGAAAAGGGAAGTAGAAAGGAAGCCTAACTAGGAAAACACAAACAGGAACTAAACGTAACTATTGTACAATGTAGGGGTTACCTGTTTTAAATTCAGATATGATATAGCTTCAAATCCTAACCATTATATGTCAGGGTTAGTAACTCACCATCTAGATATGTCAGTTTAAAATAATTCTTCTCAAACGCCTAATGGATCTTAAAAGGTCCTTTCCACAATGTTTCAAATTTTCTGTGCATACCTTTGGGTGCCTTGCGCTTGTCCTATAACAACACCATGTCTCCCTCCATAACTTTTTGGGGTCTGCTCTTTTTTTCAAACAAGTTCTTCACATGCATTTGGTGTCATGTGATGTGATCAACCATTTTTCCTTTTCTTCTTCTAGTTTTTTCAGGTACAAAATATTTTTTTCTAAACCATCTTTGTATATGCCATCCTCTATCGTTGTTCTTAGTTTGCAAGTTGCTAACTCCAATGGTAATGGAAGACTGGCTTCTACCCCGTAAACACGTTTAAAAGGATATACACCAATGGCTCTTTTGGGAGTCACTCTATCCACACAGATGGCTTCATAGATTTTCTTATGCCAGGTTCTCTAGTTATCTGTCGTGAGCTTTATCACGATGTTTACCAAATTTTTATTGGTGGACTTAGCTTGACCATTCCCTTGAGGGAAGTAATCAGATGAATGAATAATCATGACGTTGTACTCAAAGAAAAATTAATTAATTTATTGAGAGGAAAAGCATGCAGCATTATCCATAACTAACTTAACAGGCACACCAAACCTTACCAGAATGTTTTCTTTGATAAACTCACATACCACCTCTGAAGTAGTTTTCTTGGTTGCTTTCACCTCCACCCATTTTGTGAAGTAGTTAGTCATAGTGATTGTGTAGGTCTGACCTGCGCTAGACGTGGGATTTATAGGACCAATAAAATCAAGACCCCACTACTAAAAAGGACCCTCAATTACCACTGGTCTTAAGGGTAGTGCTACCAACTGAGGCTTTCTAGTAAACATTTTGCATTTTTCACATCTCGCTACACAATGGTAAGCATATCTAAACATTCTCGGCCAATAATAACACTGTATCAAAATCTTGAATGCAGTAACTGATGAGGAAAAGTGTCCCCCATAGGCTTTGTCATGAAACACTTTTAATAGCTTCTCTTGCTATTGTCTGTTGACACATCGGAGGAAAGTTCCATCTATAGATCTCTTATATAGTCTATCCTCCCAAATTACATATTTAGAAGCTTTTAGTTTTAGATCTCTTCTTTTCTTCAAAGTTAACCCCTCAGGGCATTCACTATATGTTAGGAAATACACAATATTTTCAAACCAAGGGTCTTGCATGCTTACCGCCAAAACCAAATGCGTAGCTTCTGGAACTTTGTCTACTTGGTTTTTCGCCATCACCTTGCATAGTGCATTTCCTCTCACCAACTTGGTGGGCTTGATCTCTATCTCATATTCTTGTGTTTTAGCCACCCATGCTCCCCTGTTGTTACATCCTACATCCTATTAAGTCAATATGCTTTTTACTACAATATCAGGCACGTATACCAGAGAGTGAGAGTGTAAAATGTAGAACCTAAAATTCTTTAAAGCTTTTACAACTGTGAAAGCATGCTTTTCAGTCTAAGAGTATCTCAGTTCATGATTTTTTAGTGGTGTGCTCATAAAAGCAATGGGATCTTGAATTCCCTCCTCATTCTCTTGCATTAGGATGGCTAATAGAGTATGTTCAGAAGAATAACAATAGATTATGAAATCTTTCTTATAATCTGGGTAACATAACATAGGAGCATTGGCTATGGCATCCTTTATGCTTTTGAAATATTTTTTACCAGGGTCATTCCACTTGAAACTCACATTTCCCTTCATCATGTCCACTATGCATTTGGTAATCTCAGAAAAATCTGGAAAAAACCTCCTGAGAAAGTTTACCTCACTGAAAAATGATTTCACTCCAGTTTTGTTCACAGGTAAACTCAATTGTTGGATTGCTCTTACCCTTTCTGGGTCAATCCTTATGCCTTCTTGGGAAAAAATGTGACCTAATAACTTCCCTTTAGTCATGCAGAAGATTGACTTCTTGGGATTCAATGAAATTCCATCTTCTCTACACCTTTGCAATACTCTTCTTAAATCATTTATGTGATCTACTCTTTTCTTAGAAAATACAGTAAGATCATCTAGATACATACCAATGATTTTTTTCTTCATATTACTAAAGGAAAGGTCCATACCTCTCTGAAAGGTGGCTCTGACATTGATTAACCCAAATGGCATTCTGTGATATGCAAAGGTGCCCCATGGAGTAGTGAAGGTCATTTTATACTGGTCTTCTTTCTCGACTTCAATCTGGTTATACCCTGAGAAGCCATCTAACATAGACATCATTTTGGCTCTATCCATGATTTGCAAGAGATTGTCCATGTTGGGAAGAGCATAATTGTCTTTCAAGGAAGATTGATTAAGGTTTCTGAAGTCAACACAAATTCTTATTTCTCCATTCTTCTTCCTCATAGGCACTATATTCGCTACCCAGGTAGAATGATGGATAGGGTATATGATCCTTTCTTTGAGAATTTTATCAACCTCCTTGAATATGGCATCAACAACTTTGGGGTTGTAATTCCTTTGTTTCTGTCTGAATGGAGTTGCTTCATGTTTTAAGCGAATATGGTGTTTGAATTTCCCATTCATAAAACTTTCCAAATCTTCATAACTCGAGGTGAAAACATCTTGGTATTCTAGGAAGATTTTCCTAGCCTCTTTCCTCTCCTCTTAAGTACAACCCTTCCCAATGTTGATCATCTTGGGATTCTTCTCAGTTCCTATGTTCATTCCCTCATATTCTCCAGTGGTAGGACCTCTCTCGATTCTCTTCTTCTTAACAAAGGTGTCATGCCTATTGAAAATCTTCTCAAGAGTGATCAAATGGGGAGGAATGATATTACCTTGCAACTGGATGACATCTGAATTATCCTTCTTTTTCTTGTCCTTCCAGTCTCCTTTAGTTCTATTAGGAACATATTTATGGAAGTCACCACCGGAAAGAGAAGGAGATTCTGGTCATCTTTGAACACTTGCCAATCTTCTACATTATCAGGCACAGATGGTTGATATACAATCTCCACTTGGTACTTCTTATCTTTGAATTCTGGGTGAGGGAGGAGTAGAGAAGCTGAAACTACCAAGGATTCTACCTTGGAGTTAAATTCTCTCATCATGGATTCAATAAAGATTGCATACAGTGCCTCTATTTCATCCCATACTCTATTCCAGTAGTTTTTTAATCTGTGATTTTTTACAGAGTATTGATTCTTGACTTGATGCATGATTAGCTCAGCATCACCACAAGCTCTCAATATCTTCACACCCTTTTCCTTTGTAGAAATAATCCCTAAAAAGAGGGCTTCATACTTGATAGTATTTCTAGTGTTCCCAAACTCCAATTTATAAGCCATGGGCTCACATACTCCATCTGGTGATACTAAGACCACACATGCACCAGATCCTGATGATGCACAACTGCCATCAAATTCAAGAGTCCAAATCTGTGGTGGCATTTCTTTAGTAGAAAAATACTTTTCCTCTTCTCTAGGATTCATTTCCTCATCATGATAATTAGTGAACAACATATAGTTACCAAATTCCAACTCTTGATACAATATTTGGGCTTTAGGGTCATCAAATTTCAGCACTGTGAACTTAGCTTTCTCCTCTAGGACCAGTTTTATCTTTTTGTTGCCCACTGGGATTAAAACTTGTGACTAATCTAGCTTTATCTCCCCTCCAAGGTCTCTGCAAAAAATCCTTCTTAACAGTAAACCATAACTAGTGGTTATATCAGCGACAAGGATTGTTAACAACATTTTCTTCTCAGGGTGTGCTGCCAGGGCCAGTTGAGCATCTTTAATCTGGTTGACCAGAGGTACTTTCTTAGAATACATAGAGTAACACCTACCATGGGATTTAGTGAGAGGAAGTCCTAAATATTTATCTACAGTTGATGGCATTACATTATTTGAGGCTCTGGAGTCTATTATGTAATTTCTTAACTTGCAACCATTGATATAGAATGACACATAGAACGGGTCAGGCCTTTGACTTGGGAAAGTAGCCAAAACAGAAGGTTCCCCTTTCTTATTTGGTTCTAAAAATATAGACTCACTTTACATGGTAGTCATGACATTTTGGTTTAACTCTGAATTCCCTTCCTTACAGTAATCTACTAGCTTTTGCAGTTCTATGGGATTAGACTTAAGATAGTCTATAGGAGAAATCTGAATTCTGGAATCTCTACAGATTTGAATAATGTCAAAAGAGCTTTGCTCCTTACCTGGTTGTAGAATTCTCACTCCTTGATTGGCCTCCTTAGAATAGGAGGTAGATGCCTCGTTATTTTTAAGTGGAGGTGTCAAAACAAGGCTTTTATCCTTCTGACTCTAGGTCAAGACAGCATAAGAGGTCCCATCTATGGTAGCGTAACATATTCCTTCTTATTATGAATATGATTCATACTCTAAATATAATTTTTCAAAGTCACCATGTGAGAATGAATCTGGTTCAGCTCCAGACACCCCATCATTCCACTCATCTGTCTGATGCATTTGCCAAGCATGAGCTACATTGGGGCAGCTCTCTTCATCATGATCTATAGTTAGGTGAAAGGCACACATGTTTCCTCTTTTAGGAGGAGCTTCTATAGCTAGCCTCTTTGGTGGAGCCATCAAATATAATGCCTTTCCATCAGCATTCCTCCCCCGTTGTTTCTCCTAGGCTTCTCCTAAAAGTTTTGCTAGTAGGGATTATTAAATCTGGGAAGTTTCCTCTTGAAGGCAATGAATTCATTGGACAATTTTTGAATCACCTCATCTGATGATGTAGTATTACTACTACTGGCTCTATATTGTATCTCTCTTTTCCATTTCCTAGATGAGATCATATGGTCTTCTAGTTCTACAATAGTTCTTTGTGTGGCATCCATATCTGCAGGGTTCACCCTTCTTAGATCATAATTGATGTCCGACGGCATAGCACTTATGAAGAATGTTTTCAAATTTCCCGTCGTAGGCCTGTTATCTACTGGGATACGATTTAAAAGCTTATTGAAATTAGATATAAAATCCCTCATACTAATAGAAGGTTCTTTCTTGATAGAATTTAGTTGCGTCAATAGGGCATGCTCATCTTCAGCAGTTTTAAACCTTCTTTCAAAGGCAGCTCTCATGGAGGCCCAATCTGTGATAGAAGAATTAGGTAAGTGGTGAAACCAATCGGCAACACCCTTGACAAGGGTCTCAAAAAATAATCTGATGGCCACATCCTCTTCTCATACTGCTAGGATATTAACTAAAGCAAAGAAGAAATCAATGTGCTCATCTGTAGATACTTTCTCGTCTCCAAAAAATTTTGGAAAGTTATTTCTAGAAGCCGAAGGAAGAGGATTGTATGCTACTAATTGTAATGGTCCAACTGCAGTGGCCCAAGGAAGTGTCATAATTATCGGAGGTAGATAGGGTGTTAGGTTAACAACAGGAGGGGCAACTACTCCATGTAATGTTAATACTTGACAAGTAGTAGGAAAAAGAGATGATTGTTTAGGAGGTGGAGGCCTACTTTTTCTCTTAATATTTATGTTCTTCTAATGGGGTACTTAAAGTAGAGAAAAATTAAGGTTTGCTAATCTCTCAAAACTAGGTCTATGTCACCTTCCTTCTAAAGACATTATTTTGCCATTAGTATACTTAGAGGAAAAACACAGTCAGAAAGCATTACCGACAGAAAATAGGCATCACCGACAGAACACAAGCAATACCGGTGAAATGCAAGCATACCCAACAACACAAAGAATTTTGAGAAAAATGCTAAGTATAAATGTGACAAGATTCACTGGCGAACACAAGCTTCACCGATGAACACAAGCATTACCAGAGAACACAAGCATTACTGGAAACACAGTTTCTAGAATCAACCCGATAGCAAAAAACAAGCATACCCGATGACATGTTCAGAGAAAGGAACATCGACGATCAAGAAAACTAACCATCAGAATCGACAGATAGATCAAGAACCCGTAAATTGTGGATCTGAGTTTTACACGTCGATTAAAGCAATGTAAATCTATTTATAGAGTTTTATTTTTGTTTTAAATCAGATTAGATGGTCATGCATGCTTTATGTAAATGCTTTAAAGAATCCTAACAGATCTAAAGCATATCTAACTACAGATCAAGATCAAGTTGTATATCTTGAATCTAGAGTTAACGTGTAAATGCATGAATCAAGAATTGAGCCTAGATTAGTATAAATAGATGTTTTTACTCATTTGTATGTACATGAATTCCTAATGATTGATAGCCACGAAGAGCATCTAAGGAGCAGAAGGAAGAATTCATGCAAAGATCACAAACAAAATATATCAGTTATCAAAGAACACACAGAGGCTACCGACAAGCAGATAAAGGTAATACTCAATCATGGAAGGATGATTAATAGTATTTTTGGAGTTTCATAGGATCTATTTTATCAGCAATTGAAGATTGCATTTATCATCAGATCAAATAATTATGTAGTTGCATTCTAACAAGTGCATCACATCTAAAATCCTTTTGTAGAAGGTGGACTTAACCGTCCTTTGTAAATCTCTTAAGAGAGTGCACACTTAACAGTGTTGTTAAAGCTTCAAACAAAGTAGATCTTAATAGGTCTCTACTGTAGTACTCCTAATAGGGTAGGTCCTCAGAAGTGACCAAATTGTAAGGCTTAACTGACTCTTCTTATCTGCAGATAGTGAAGTTTGTGGGTAATAATCCCCACCGCAATTTTTACTTCCTTAACAGGAGTTTTTTGATATACCATATCTTGTGTTATGTGTTATCAAATTTCATGTATGTTTCTTTTACTATTACACATCAAATGGAATGTATGATATGATTTCATATACATAAAGAAAGATCAACAAATAGATAAGTTATTTTACAAACTGATGACTAAGGGTTAATGGGCTAACCAAGAAAGGTTTTAGAGGTACTGATTCACCCCTCCCCTCTCAGTACATCATCTCAATACAATTCCAACAATTGGTATCAGAGCTCAGTCTCTCTCTTGAAAAGCTTAAATACTTGAGAGAAAAGATCAAAGCTATGGATAAGTTTAGACTGGACATGACTATTGAGAATGAGTAGTTATAGATGCAAATAAAATTTGAGTAGTATAAGGAGGCGAAGATAAAGCTAAGAATACTTCTTGATGAAAGATAGATTATGGCAACTAGGTTGAATGAGAAAGACTATAGAGAAATGGAAATACAAGAGTATTTTGAAGCAACAGAATCATCAGTGAGAAAAGCTTCAAATGCATTAGTTGAAGAAATTACAAGTATGCAGGAGATCAATCTACATCTGACAGATCAAATCAAGATGCTGAAAATTGGTCAAGAGACTCAAATGGTAAAAATGATTGATGTTATGAATGATGCAAGAAAATATAAAAATGAAAGAACACTAGCCATTGATGACAGGAGGAAAATTACAAAGAATCTACAAGAAAAGGAATCAGAGATTCAAAGACTCACTGAGCATCACCATGAGGTCACTAATCATATTATTCTTATGAGTCAAGAAGAAAATAGATTGAATACAGAACTCATAGAAAGAATACAGATCATTGGTGAGCTAAGAGAAGAGAATGAGAAATTAAAGTATGAAATCAAAGTCTAGAATCAACACAATGAATTGATCAGAAAGGCTGAGGACAACAACAAACAAATGGATGATTTTCTTGATGGACAAAGAAGAATCAACAACTACATAGGATTAGGGTACAATGAGAATGAAGAATCCTCTAATCAATCTGATAAGAGGAATGCTTTCACAACCCCAAGATCTAAGAAGCTGTCATGCAATCACTGTGGAAAACCAGGCCACACCTCAAACATTTATAGAAGAAAAATAAAAGGTATTTCTCAAGCACAATCTACTTTTATTGGTAATTGTTATAAATGTCAAAAGAAAGGACACAAGGCACACAAGGGAAAATCCAAAGTGATAAATCCAAAAAGAAAAACCTATATGGACAAATACTGTCCTACATACAAAATGAATGGGCATACACATGAGGAATGCTAGAAAAAGAACAACAAAGCTTGGACTCAGAAAGAAACTGATAAAAGCTACAAACCAACCAGAAAAGGTAACTCATATGTTTGGGACTATAACACATGGGAAAATTGCATAGCATGTGGAAGGTATGGACATATTGCTGCAAACTGTATGAGAAAATGGACCAAAAGGTCAAGAGGATGGTCCAATCCAGGTATGGCATGTTTACACTGTCATAAAGTTGGACATGTGATAAAAGATT
>MU223547.1:4419155-4458981 GCA_018584345.1 Thuja plicata | reverse complement strand
ATATATATATATATATATATATATATATATATATATATATATATATATATATATATATATAGTTTTTTTATCTTTACATTTTTAGTGAACCCGCGATAGACAACTCTTTCTAAATGGTGTTAAATTCTTTGCCTCTTTTCCTTAGAAACTATTTTTTGTATACATATTAGATTAGTTTCTTTTATGCTCTTGTATTTCAAAACATAAAAAATCTATATACTCGTAAAAATATAAAAACATTTCTTGCATTTCATTCACTATGAATATCTTTAAGATGCTTTGGTGTGTGGTTATCTTCCTCATTATTCTTATCTTAGCATCTCTTTATAGTACTTATGATGTTTATGATAGTATCATCCATTTAATTATGTTTGTCACTCTTTATGTTTCATTTTCCTATGTTATTATGAGATTGAGTAATACTAGCCTTCCTACTTTCAAAACTTTCATTAGGAAATTGTGTGGAGGACTCATTGATCTTCTGGATTATGTGAAGAAATTGGTAGATGATACCCCATTTCCTAATCTTCCTAATCCTAATCCTATCACTCCTAATCCAATTCCTAATATTACCATTCTTATTTTTCCTAGTTCTTCCAACAATTATGATGGGGCTCAAACTAGGGTTTATGATGCAGATGTGTAGGAATTCTTTCATTTTCCTTCCCCTTCTTATTTGATTCATGATGATATCAAAGTGAAGTGGAAGGAAACTCCTTCTAGACCTATCATTTTTCCTTACACAACATTTTATCATGACCACCATAACCAATCATCTCCTAAAGATATGTATACTAAAGGATACAATATAGTGGATAAAAAAGGCTATATGGGTTTAGGGCTTGGTGTTAATGAACATGGCATTAAAAATCTGATTCATTTATACCCTAAACAAGATTTTCATGGTATAGGCTTCCCACCTTCTCAAATCAAGGTGGTTTATTCTAACCATCGCCCTCCTCTTCATGTTCTTCTTCCAACACCTTCCTTAGATCACCCTAATACACCTCAATATGTGGTTAAGAAAGTGTATGTTCAGTTATTGGATTCTACGAAAGAAATCTTTAAACCTATGCCTAAAGATGCTCTCTCTAAATACAAATGTCCTTTTTACTACAATAATACACATTTACTTGCTGATTGTGTGCATTTCAAGCTATATGTTAGAGAAAGAGCTGCTTTAGGAATTATATCTCATTCCCGTGCAACATTACAATTTCTTCATAATTTTGATATAGGGCACCCCCCTCGTTCTTCTATACATTAGATCATTTTTCTCCTCTTGTCTCTTAACTGGGGGGCAAGAGGTATTTCCTTCCAATCTTCTTGGATCCATTATGGTCTTAGCATGTATCTTGTTTTTGAGCTTAATTGGTATTCTTTCTAATATCTTATCCCTATGGTTTTGTATTATGATATACTATATTCTTCTTTTGCATATAATCATCCATAACTCTCCCCTAGTTTCCATGATATCTTTTCTAAAAACATTTTTTTGCAAAGATATCTCTGCATTTGGCATCCCTTGCTTTCATCTCTTGAGGGCAACGTGTTCCTTCTTCCTCTCTATCTAAGGATTTACTTTCCTTAGCTTAGTAGCATTTTTTAATTTTGCAACACTATTTCCTTATAAAGATTTATGTTTTGATTATGGAAACCCTTTTTGTATGAAAGGTGATGGTCCTAGGTCATCACGTGTTCTTTATTTTGCAAATTATGTTCTTTATAAACTCTTGCTCTTTCTTTGGGTTAGAGTTTCCTTCCTTCATTCCAAGATTCCCATGATGATGCCTAAAAATAATTGATTGAATAAAAAAGAAATGATCCATCTCCCTTTAGGACAATTCTATTTTACATTGCACTTGAGTAATACGGACTTGACCTCAAACAAAAGATCAATCCTTTCACTTTTTCTACTGCCAAGCATACATGTGTTATAAGCACTAAATATTTCACTCTTCATGCTTCTTTGTACACTTCACAATCTTGTGTATCACTATGCTTTTCAATGTTTCTTGGTAAATTTATCTTGCTTTGGCTACTTTTTTTCAAAATAAAGTTAAATTACAAAGGTTTCTTTTGGTGCATTTGGGTTTTAAAATTTCCTTTTATAGCAAAATGAAATCAATGCTCATTTTAAAATGCACAAGTTTACATGTCACTAGTCTTCTCAAGCTAGTTATAAATATGATGATCAATATGTCTCTTTTAGAGTAAATAAAACAAAAACACATTTGATTGTGATATAAATAGTTAAGAAGTAAGAAAAGATCATTAAACAAAAGTTGTAACCAATTAATGAAGAAAAATTAAAGTTTGATCAAACTAACTAGCAAATAATTGCTATGCTATAAGAAAAAATTGTTAAATTAAGCTCCATATGTTTTCAAATATAGTAGATGGAATGTATCTATGGATTTAAAAGTGCCATTAAATAAGAGATGAAATAACTCTTTTTAATCTTAAGGTTTTGAATTAAAGAATAATAAAGCTTGTTTCTAGAAATTTTGAGCATATAAAAAAATCTTGTCAAAAGGAAGTTCTACCAACCCTCATATGTATTCCTAAATCCTACCCTTTGATTGTTGGGTATTTATTTTTCAAAAGGTCTTCTCATTGGTATATTAGCATACTGAGGTATGAAAACTTTATAACTCTTTTTCTCTAAATGATGTACTTGGCACCTTTACATAGTTGGACTAGAAAGTGCCACCTCTCAAGACTTTTGAGTACTATCTATCACAACTTAGTACTTGAAGTTATACCTACCATTATTTATCTAATAATTATTTTTCATTTCCAATTCATGAAATCTAAAAGGTTATTACATCTTACAATAAAAGGCACTTCATGTTAAGTACATGTTGCAAGTTTTGAAGAGGAAGAAAATTAGTACCTAGTCCTATTAATCTTAAAATATTTGTATCATCAAAGAAGAATTGCCAATCCTTAAAAACCATTGAATTTTAAAGGTAAATATGTATCCAATTAGATAAATAATGGTGAAGCAATTCTTGTAGTTTCTAAAAGCCTTGTTTTTTTTTATTCGTTGCCAATATTTCAAAGAAGTTTATTTCATGTCCAAATAATCAGTAATAGATAATGTGGTAGTTGATTAAATGTTTTAGAAGCTATGAAAATTAAATGTAGGAAATAATATTGATCGAGTAGTGATTGTTGAATTCTTCTACTCTATTGATTTTCCCCAAAGAATAAAGAGTCTCCTAGGAGGCCTGTCATAGATGTTCCTTCTTTGGTTAGTCTCCAGACTTGGGAATGGATCACCCGCTACCATGATTGTAGCTAAACCCCATGGTGAAGGGGTTGTGAGATCCGCATCTATGTTTATAATCTCACGATGAAGACCAAATAGGTATTCTTCAGTAAAGAGGTGATAGCACATCTCCTCTGCCATTTGCAAACTCTAGAAACCAAGATGTTTGCAAGGAAACCAATGCATATGTCTGAATTCACTCTGAATTGGTGGTTAGTTCTTAGGAGATTAAAAGACTAACACTTTCCTCTGGGCAAGCAACACCAGTCTGTTAGGAAAGTTGTAGATTTCTTGGAGCCTAGAAGCATCGATGGCACTGTCAAATGCAATCTGTTCCATATTTGATCCAAGCATAATAAGAGTATCCATGTTTGTTCTAGAGTAAACCTTGGCTACAAGGAAAGGTCTAGCCAGACTATAGAAATCTATAACTTAAAACCCCCCACACTCTACATGCAACCCAAAGCCGAGTCTCTATGGTAAATATGATTGACCATTGTCGTTTCAAACTTATCTAGCAAATTTAAAATAGCCTCCAACATTGTATGTAGTCTCCAATTTGGATTGGTTATGGTTCTAACTACATTCAATGTGATCATGGAGTCACCTTCAATCTCTAATTTACCCAATCCTAGTTCTATAGCAATGGAGAGACCAAAGAGGAGAGTTTTAAATTTTTCCATATTATTAGTATCAATTTCCAGTGGTTTTTCAATTTTTTCTATCACCACACCCTGGTAGGAATGAATTATGTAGTGAGCCCCTGATGGACCAGGGTTTCCCTTGGAGGCCCCATAAAAATTTATCTTGAACCATCCCTAGGAAGGAGTGGACCATTGATAGTTAGCTCTAGATAATGCATTGACTTTAGTTCCTTTACCTAATACTGGTGGAGCCTTTAATCCATACAAAATTTTTAGAATTTTGTCATCCCAACTAGAGTAAAACTTGTGTTGAGAACTTTGAGTTTGAATTTGGGAGTTCATTAGTTCAATTATGGCCACCTCAATATTATTGATGAGAGAAGCTTTGCCCATTCTTTTGTCTTGGAATGTCCATCTATTCCTTTTTTTCCATAACTCCCAAATCATAATTGAGGGTGATATAGTACACAAATTTTCACAGAGACATTCCTTAAACAAAAGAGGCCTTGACTTGAAGAGGGATAGGATATCACATGGAAGTGCAGTTAACCAACCTAATTTGGAACAAATCCACTACCAACATTGATATTCCATTTTAATGGCATACTATAGATACCCTAGGATAACTTTTGATAGGTCTTGTGCAATTTTTTCTCTTATTTACTCCAAGACTTTATGCTTTAAAAATGCTAATATGTGGTAGTCAACCACGAAACCTATGCTATGGACATATGCTTACTTAATATGCTTTATCTGGATGAATATGCTCTATTTATTACTATGGAATCATGATCATATTTTATGGATGAATTAATTGATTGAGCAATAGATAATGCATATGTACTTTAATGATTATTTTCTATGAATGCTTTTATCCTAACAGTTTAAATGCAGTACATCAAAGTAGCAACCGTCATCTTGATCAGGTGAATCATGTCCATGTACTGGATGCTTGACTCGGTCCTACAGTAGATGCACACAGATGAAACATTAGCGTAGCAGTAGCGGAAGGTTTCTGGTGAATCCAGGTGGAAATGGTTGAGTGAAGACTTGTCAAATGCAATAAGTTCCTTGATGAAATCTAGGAGAGAGTGGGAAGTTAGATCTGTTGTCTAAGAAATTCTTTCATCTTTTTTGGACCGGTTCCATTTCCTTCTTTCTACCTTTCCTTTATGTTAGTTATTTGTAATAAAAGCTCTGCCTTTTCTTAGGGCATGTTGAGTTTAGCAGTTAGATGTTTTCCTTTAAATAAATCCCCGCTCCTACATGAGAAAAAGGGAAATTATTAGGAGATAGTTGCACTATAGTTCAATTCTATTGTTTTACTATGTAGGAGAATCTTTGTAATCTGTTATTCATTTTAATGAGCAAATGAAGTGTTGAGATTAATTTTGTGTAATTGAGTGTTTTGGGTACTCACCCAAGGGGGCCCACTTGGTGAGGAATCCATAGTTAGATTCATTTTAGTTTAGTTCACTTTCCTATAGTTCCATCATTTGAATTCCTATGTTGAATAGCTCCTGCAGCCAAAGCCAGAGGACAACTATCACTTCTTGTAGCCAAGCAACAAAGTAACTAAGGAATTGTAGTTAGTTTGTGCACTCTTCCATTCTGCTAGCAGCATTCACTTCCATAACTTACTTTCAAGTATTTTCTTTCCCAACAATATCTCAAATTTCTTTTGAGTATTCATTTCATGTAGTAATAGTATGGTTTCCCTTCAAAAGCATTTACTTCCAGCAGCCATAGAATAGTTTCTTTCCAGCATTTGTTTCCTGCAGTGATTATAGAGTGATTGGTTGAGAAAGTGCTTGGTGCATATACTTTTCTGGCTCATTTCAAGTAACACGTCCCTGGGTTTGACATATTAAATTAGTTTCTTATAAAGAGGACGAAGTGCTTAGTTGGATTTCCAATCCCTGAGTTAAAGTATTATGCCTAGTTTCTGAGCCTTTATAACGAGCGATCAAACATGTTGATCCAAAGGGGCACGATAAATCAGATGATGTACATCCTCCTCATTTTTCTGACACATAGAGCATATAGAAGGGCCATGATACCCAAGCTTTTTTAACCAATCAAAAATAAGAATTCAGCCATGTAAATATGCCCAATAAAACAAACATGCCTTTGGTAGGCACACCTTGTTCCAGCATAAATGACTGGGCAACTGAGAATGGGGCTGATGTTGTTCACCCGAGACTATTCTATATCCATCATTTTCATTGTAATCACCATATTTGGATCCATTCTAAATTAATTCATCCTTCTCCTATTTTAGCAAGAATAATATGTCCTTTAATATTGAATAGAGTTTCCCCATGTCCGCAAAGTCCAAATCTAGCTCTGCAAATTTTTTCCACTACCAAGCACCTTCTAGTGGGCTCAACGAGGAAGGGGAGATGTAATCCTTGACCAATATACCCCACTTATCTTAACATATTTTTCTTATTCTATTTGAATCCATTAGATTTTTGATGCTTGGATATCCCTCCAGGAGTCCTCCCAAAAGTGAGTTCTACTCCCATCTTTAATATTCCAAGTGATTTTCTCTTTGTTAATGCCGCTAGATTTTGAGATGAAGATCCAAATTCTATATCCCCTAGGGAATTGTCTAACTCTTAATACCTCTTCCACATTTATATTGGAAAAGTATTTACCTCTAATTATCCTGACCCATTTAAGGTTTTTTTATTTGTGAATTTTCCAATATAATTTTGCCCCGAGGCCTAATTTTGAAAGAGTTAATTCTAAATACCTATCCCTCCTTCCCTAATTGGTTTGAAAATATTGTCCCATGCTATAAGGTAAAATTTCCTTTAGTGTTCGTGCCTTGCCAAAAAAATTTCCTAAGTTTCTTCACAATACCCATGTAACACCCCATTGGTAATGCAATACAAGTCCTAAGATATAAAGGGATAACTGCCAAAGTGGATTTGATCATTTCAATTCTGCCTACCCAGGAGATTCATTTGGATTTACATGACTCCATCCTTCTATCCATACTTTCACCAATAGGTTTCCATGCTACTGTTGTTCTCAAAGCTTTGTCAATTGGGATTCCTAAATAAGAGCATGGGAGGGAGCCTACCTTCAATCCCAAAGTTTATACAATATCTGGTGTTGAGTTTTTTTTTGGTATGGAAAAAGAATATCAAAGATTTTTCTTTATAAACAGCTTATCTAGAGGCTAAGACATAAATATCTAATAGTTTTTTTACTTGAATAGCCTCCCCAATTGTGCCTTTCCCAAATAACATCATGTTATCTGCAAATTGCTGGTGGGTGACTACATTCACTGATGAGGTAATTTCGACTCTACTAATAATGCCTTGATTTTGTAGGCTAATGAGTATGTGCCCCAAGGATTCTGTCATAATGATGAACAAGAAAGGAGATAATGGGTCCCCTTGCCTTATCCCATTGGAGTGTTCAAATTATCCTTGAGGAGAGCCATTGATAAGGTTGGAAAATCTGGGAGTTGATATATGGTAAAAGATTAAGTTTATCCATGTTTTTGAGAAGCCAAAATTTTCCTTGCATTTAGTGAGGAATATCCAGTCCACCTTGTCATAATCTTTTTTCATGTCTAGTTTAATAATCAAAGTTGATTTCTTATTTCTTTGAATCAAGTGGATTTCTTCTTTAGTAATGATTTTTCCATCTAGGATTGATCTCCCTACAACAAAGCGCATTTGTTCATCCCCAATAATTTTTCCCAATAGTTTTTTTAATCTATTTACTAAAGCTTTGGATAGAAATTTATAAATAGTATTAAAAAGAGAAATTGACATGAATTCATCCATATTATTATCTTTCTCTTTCTTAGGGACAAGAGCAATCAAAGTAATGTTTAGTTTAGTCAAGAATATACCTGAAGATCAAGTAGCTTCAAGGGTTGCAATGAGCTCATTCCCCAATAGAGGCCAAAAGTGCAGGAAGAAGCTCAAAGGAAATCCATCTGGGCTTGGAGCTTTATCAAGAGCCATTTGACTAGGAGTATTAAAAATATCTTCCTCATAGAATTTGGCCTTAAGGATTTGGTTATTCTCTTGACATATAAGCTTAGGGATGTCCTCTAGAAGAACACTCTGAGTATGAAGCCGTGAGCCCTCGAGCTTGTTCAACAGGTTTGAGAAAAAGTTAACAATCTCTAATTGAATCTCATTTTGGACTTGAAGAGTGTCCCCAGTAGCATTGGTAACTTTATGTATTATTTTGGAGCTCATGCGCTGTTTAGTGCTATTATGAAATAATTTTGTGGTTTTGTCCCCTACCTCCAACCATTTCTCCCTAGACTTTTGTCTCCAAAAGATCTCTTCTTTTTCTAAGATGTCTTTGTGATCTCTGAGAAAAATCTTTCCAAGTCATACAGTTCCTCATTCATTCCCTGTTGGATGATGGTTTCATTCAAATCCTTGAGCTTTTGCTCAATATCTATTTTAGAAGAGAAAATATTTTTGAAATGAGTTCTATTCCAAATTATAAGATTTTTTTTTATGCATTTAACCTTTGAAACAAAGCACAACATTTTTTATCCCTTCACACGGAAATCCTTCCACAAATCTTCAACCAATTTGGAGAAATCCTTATCGTTTAGCCACATATTCTCAAATTTGAAGGGGCAGAGCAGGGGTTTATCCTCCCCTAAAATGTCTAGAAGAATAGGATAATGATCGAAACCTAAGGTAGGAGAAATGAAAGCTTTTAGATCAAAGGGAAAGGCTGTTAAATCTCCTTTAAAGAAGAATCTATCTAATGTTTCTACTATATTGTTGAACCCAAGTCTCTGATTCAACCAAGTGAATGCCCATTTCTCAGGTTTAATTTCCAGTAGATTCTCTCTATGCATCCAGTCCTTAAAATTCATTTGAATTATATATTCCCTTTAATAACCCCCAAGATTTTTTAGATAAATGGGATATGGCATTGAATTCACCTCCAATAATGACATTTTTGTTAGAACAATCCGCAAGGTAGCTACTAATATCCTCCCAAACTTCCAATTTCTTTTTTTTAGATTTGGCCCATAAACATTTAAGATATACATGCTTAGATTTGAGCACATACTGTTGATTTCTCCTCCCATCCAATGCTTACTCCCTATCACCTTTGAATAGGATACATTTCTTGTATTCCATATTATTGTAATACCACCAGAAGAGCCTATAGTCTCTACAGCCTCAATGGACAAGTTACCTGATTCCTTGGTATATTTAGACATCTTCTCATTATTCATTTTAGTTTCCTGCAATAGAACAACATGATCTACCTTGATAGAGAGATTGCAATGTTTAACTACATCCCCCACTCATCTAAACATATTTTATTGATTCTTTCTACATCCACTATATTTTTGATGCTCGGATACCCCCCTGGAGTGCTCCCAAAAGTGAGCTCTACTCCCTTCTTTAATATTCCCAGTGATTTGTTCTTCGATAATGCCCCTAGATTTTGAGATGAAGTACTGAATATTGGATCCCCTAGGGAATTCTCTAACTCTTAATATCTCTTCCACATTTAGATTGGAAAATTATTTACCTCAAATTATCCTGACCCATTTAAGGTTTTGTTCTTTGTGAATTTTCCAATATAATTTTACCCCGAGGGCCTGATTTTAAAAGAATTAATTCTTAATACCTGTCCCTCCTTCCCTAAGTGGTTTGCAAATTTTATCCCATGCTAAAAGGGAAAATTTCATTTTAGAGTTCGTGCCTTGCCAAAAACATTTCCTAAGTTTCTTCACAATATCCATGTAACACCCCATTGGTAATGCAATACAAGACATAAGATATATGGGGATAACTCCCAAAGTGGCTTTGATCATTACAATTTGTCTTTCCCAGGAGAGCCATTTGGATTTCCATGGCTCCATACTTTTGTGCGTACTTTACTTTCTCCAATAGGTTTCCATGCTACTCTTGTTCTCAAATCATTTTTTATTGGGATTCCTAAATATGAGCATGGGAGGGAGCCTACCTTGAATCCCAAACTTTTTACAATATGTTGTTGAGTTTTTTTTGGGTATGGAAAGTTAATATCAATTATTTTTCTTTATTCATAGCTTGCCGAGAGGCTAAGGCATAATTAGCCAATAGTTTTTTATTTGAATAGCCTCCCCAATTGTGTCCTTTCCAAATAATATTGTGTGATCTATAAATTGCTAATGGGTGACTGCATTCACTAATGAGGTAATTTCCACTCCATTAATAATGCCCTAATTTTTTAGGCTAATGAGTCTGCACCCCAAGGCTTCCACCATAATGATGAACAAGAAAGGAGATAAGGGTTCTCCTTGGCTTATCCCACTTGAGCCTTCAAAGTATCCTCAAGGAGAGCCATTGATTAGAATGATAATCTATGAAGAACAACTATAAAGAACTAACATAAAAGATTCATCAACTGAATCCATAATATATATCTCATATAGAAAGACCACATATACATCTGATACCCAAGGTATACAAAAGAATCAACATCCACAACACAAGTCGCAGGGTATGCAATAATGAATAACAATACAAAACAATACATCCTCTAAAAGGATGGTAACCAATATACACATATGGTACAAGTAAACAACTCATGAAAATGCACAAGTCTCCAGAAGACTAAGAAGATAGAACTGCAAAAAGGATCATCCGAGCATGAAGAAGAACCATCGGATCTCAGTGGTAATAATAATCACTACCACCTGTCCTCATAGAACCAAATGTCCACTCCCATCGTGCTAAGGAGATAACATCAGGCCCACACATAGAAATACAATCTGGAGAGACTAAAGAAGAAGTATAAGGATAGGAAATATTAGGACACATTGGAGATCCAAGGTCAAAACAAAGGTACACCATTCAAAGATAAAGGACATACATAAATTAACCAAAACACCAACATGAACCAACCACTGAAACCAAAAGCCAAATGCCAAAACCACAAACATAAAAGGTAAAGAAAGACCTATGGAGGAGACTTAGGCTACATTCTATGGGAGTGTCATCACATGGTCAATCACTTGAGTTACCCTAGATTGGCCACTCTGGATCTCAGACCCTCAACATAAATCATGCAGAACCAGAATACCCTCTCATGAAGATGAGGAATCTAATCATACCTACTCTCTAGGTATCATCCCATTCTCATCCTTAGCCTATACTAGCACTCAAGGCATGAACAAGCCATCATGATCCATCTTGTATTTAATATAATTTGCAAGTTTCATTATTAAATTATCACTTAGTAATAACGTACGATAGGTTATCCTGGGACTGGCCTCTTTGGGCCCCAGACCTTTATTGTAAGCCACTCTCCTAAGATGCACCTAATTAACCACCTCCTAAGCTCAAGGTCATAAATAATCTCATAAGACTCATAAATTAAGATGGTCAAATATAGTTCCCTAAACAAGATACCTAGAACACATACTATTCCTCGAATCACAACATCATAATTGCACTCTCAAAGTGTCCACAAAAATAGGAACTCATGACGACAAGGTAGGGTAAAAGAAATCAAACCAAATCAACATCAAAGTACACAAAATATAAACACGAGGATCAACAGAAGATCACAACCCAACCCTCTGGTTTACATTCTAAAAATTGACCTATCACCCCAACAGTTACCCAAAATGACAAATTTTTAAACAAGAACATAATACATAATTCATTTCAATAAAAACCCTAAAATATGCCATGACATGATAAATACACTTTTAGAAAGAACAAATTCAAAATTAAGTGATAAAAAAATTTATAATCACATTATGCAAATTCATTTACCTATTAAAATTACTAACAAACTATAATCCAATTTCCAAGGAAAAATGAAAATTAAAGTCCCTGTTGATTAATTTATAAAAATCTAACACACATATAAATTAATCTATCCAATAATTACTAAAAACCCAACTATAATTACAATATGCAAGAAAATAAAAATGCAATATTTATTAATAGATATTAACATTAACCTCAATATTAATACTATTTAATAATTTCACACACACACACACACACACACACACACACACACACACACACACACACACACACACACACACACACATATATAATGAACTTTAAATATACAATACTAACTAACATTTAATTTATATATATATAAAAATAAACTTAATTAACAGTTAAAACTTAAAATAAATTAAACTAAATAAATTGTAAATAAACTAAATTTAACATAAAATAAATTTTATCAATACCTAAATTATAAATTATTTTAAATAAAATTAAACTAAAACCAAAAAAAATTACAATGGGGGGAAATCGGGGGTGTGTGGGCCCCATGGTTTCCACCTCCCCATGGCCCCCATAGTGCCACACGGCCACTGTGCGGTGAGTACCGCAGGTAGTATCGCGGCCCACTGTGCATGTAGCGGTATCGTAGTACCCCACGGGCCCACTACACATGCAGTGGGTGTCGCGCCACCGCACAGGTGGTTGGGGGGTGTGGTTGCCCCCGCCACCCCTTTTAAAACTTTTAAATTTGTTTTTAAAATTTTCTTTATTAAAAGAAACTTTCTTTGTTTACATTTTCTTTAATAATATTTTTTTATTTAATTTTATATGCATTAAAATAATAAACCTTCTTCCTTTTTTTAAAAAAATATTTAATTTCACACTAGATTCTATTTTTTTTTTAAAACAAAAAAGGGTGTTTTTTTTTTAAAATTAAAATTTCCAGCCACATTAATAAATCTTTTGAAAGGCAAGGATAATTTTTTTTTTCCTAAAAGCCAAGATTGCATTTTTTTAAGTAAATGAGACAAATAGCCCTAAAGAGGAAAATAAACAAGGATTTTTCTTCCAACTATGAAATTGACAAAAACAAGGAAAAATATATTGAAAATTTAATATCTATTTTCAAATGAATTCTTTGCATGCAAATTAACTTATTGTTTTGTTTTTCATGTAGATCTTGACCCGGTTTTGACAAGAACCTGTTGAGGGTGTAATTCCTTCTTTGCAAGGTAAAGCATCTAGAGATCTGAAGGTTTAATCCAAATTTTGACAACAATCATAATTTTCACACAAAAGAAGACATTCTCACAAATTTGAAACCCCAAGGCCAATATTGAAGACTAAATCATTCTAATTGTAAAACTTTGTTGCCCATTTTGCAACCAATACAATAAAATGAAACCCTTATGCCCAAAGCATAGATCTGACATGCAAACATGAAGGAAACCATAAAGTTGATCCAATAACACATTTTCCCAATTTTAAGCAATCAAATCACATGTTAACAAATAAGAAAGATTCAAACAAAGGATCCTAGCATTCCAGATGCATAGAAGACAAGGATATGGAAGCTAGAATTAACAAGATCAAGATCCTACATTAATAAATGATGAGAGGAACCAAATCCAAATCCAAAGTAATGAAGAATCCAAAAATGCTCCTAAGCTTTCCAAAATTCTCCAATCACCTCATTTCTCCTTCTCCCTCATTGAACAACCTCCAAAATGGCTTTCAATCCAAGGATATAGAAAACTAGGCAATTAGGTTTTCAAAAAGTGAAACCCTAAAGGGAATATTAATTATCTAATTAAAAAATAAAATAAATTCTTTATTTTCAATTTTCACTTAAAGCATGCACATCTCAACTTTATAATAAAAAAAAAGTCATAATTGAAAATGCATGATAATATTTCAAATTAAATAAATCAATTAATCATGCAACCTAAATTAATAGTTAATAATTAAAATTTCCACAATTAATTATAATTATTGATTTAAAAATTTATTAAAACTCAATTATTTAAATCAAGGCTTAATAATTAAATCAATTAATTAAATATAGGCATTTAATTAATATTTAATTATTAAATAGCCATATATTTAATATATCAATATTTTAACCTTATTAAAGGTGCAATAATTAACATTAATATTTACCATAAATATTTAGTAAATAAATCAAGCCAAAAGCATCATTAAATCAACTAAAACCCATCTAAACAACAAAACTAACTGAAACAGAAAAACAACTGAAACAAACACACAAGCACATCACAGAAAGGCTCACGAATCAACATCACTTGATGGATTCAGATATGATAGTCAATCATATCTTTTATCCATTTCTATGACAAAATAAGGGTTTAGGGTACGGATTTAGGCCTGGTATTATCTCCCCTCTCTTACCATTGAGATATTGTGATACAGAACGCTCACTCCTGCCAATTCAGGGAAGACATAGCCCAATACTTGCAACCATATCATCACAAAGCCAAACATAGATGCATATAATATAACAAACAATGGTTGAGACAAGTTTATCATGTAGATCTTGCCGAAGAAACTAACTACATCTCTATCCCATACCATACCAAGCACCTCAAACAGAAAAGTGAAACATACAAATGATCCATGCACATATAGTAAAGGGTCAGTATTGTTAGAAAACCATATTAAAGATGACATCATAACATATACATAACCATAATTCACATACAAATAGAAGATATAATACACTAAGCAATGAATCAATAACATAATAAAATGTAATACATGAATACCCTCAAACCAACTGAAATAACCCACACATACATGAAAAGCCATAAAAGAGTTCGACAATTGGAATAGAAAAGAAAACTAAGGGGTGGGTTTTACATCCTCCCCCTAAAACTAGGCTTACTCCTAGAAGCCTACAAAAAAGATAGAGACATCAATCTATCAACACAAAGCATCATACTGAGTCATAAAAGACTCAACGAGTGGGTCCCATAGAACCCTTCCCAGGTCTTTGATTCAAACATTGGGGATCATTCCCTACTGCAGGAATGCAAAAAATACCTGTTGGTCATCTACTTGCAACCCCACTCATAGGAGCA
The DNA here is from genome assembly GCA_018584345.1 of Thuja plicata. NCBI lineage: Eukaryota > Viridiplantae > Streptophyta > Pinopsida > Cupressales > Cupressaceae > Thuja > Thuja plicata. The sequence continues at coordinate 4,444,214 of MU223547.1, read as the reverse complement.
TGATACACAGCTGGAGGGTGATCAAAGGTTGCATATGCTCCATGAGATCTACCAAATTTCCCAACTGTATGTTCAGAAACTACTGGCCACATGAAACAAAACCCCCTCTACTACCACCTTCTCTAGTTGAAGGTGCACTAGACTATTGAAAACTACCCCTACTAACATCTTGATGCAAACTCTGAACTGGCTGATCAATCTTATTGTGCATACTACGCTAGCAGTTGCGATAGTTCCCCGACTGTGAACCACCACTAGAACCATGAAAGAATTTATTACCCTATTGGTTCTAGTTACCCTTCAAAGTTGTAGGAGGGTTCCTAGAGTTCCCAGATCCCTATGATTGATTACCTTTGTAGCCAGAAGTGGGTCCACTAGATTGCACTCCTAACTGACCAGCATGGCCCAAAGCTAGATTCGTCTCTACAAGAGTAGCTTTAATGATCACTTATTTGAGGGTCGTAGGCTCAAAGAGGTTATCTCCCCCAACGATGTGTTCATTAAGCCCCCTAATAAAATGTTGAATCATAAGGATTGAATCTTGTCCATAACCCGCATAGTGCTTGAGCTCAAAAAATTGACTCTCATATTCTTCCATTGATAAGGTCAACTATCTTAGGTGTAGAACTCGTCTGCTCGCTACTTCCTCCATTGATCAAAGAGGAAGCACTCTCGAAAGTTCTCAAGAAATAAATCCCAAGTGACTTTATCCATGTGGAGCCCTTACTTATCCTCTTCAATTTTGTACCACACTACTGCAAAATCAGAGACTTGCATCACTACATACTTAGCCTTAGTATTGCTACTAAAGGGGTACATATCAAAAATCTTCTCCAAGGAAATAAGCCATGTCTCAACCTCAAACCCTAATCCTTTCCCATCAAAGGGAGTAGGTTGCATTCTCATAAGATCCATCATGTGGTTCACTTCCACAACATCAGGATCAACTATGATGGTCCTCCTCGGAGGGCTATGATATTAAAGTCACCTCCAAGAATGAAATTTTTTCCAGATCAATCGGCAAGGCAACTACCGATGTCCTCCCAAACTTCCAATTTCTTCTTTCTGAGATTTGGCCCATAAACATTTAAGATATACAGGATTAGATTGGAGCACATACTGTTGATTTCTCCTCCCATCCAATTGTTACTCCTTATCACCTTTGAATAGGATACATTTCTTATATTCCATATTATCGCAATACCACCAAAAGAACCTATAGCCTCTACAGCCTCAATGGATTACTTACCTAATTCCTTGGTAAATTTAGACATCTTCTCATTATTCATTTTAGTTTACTGTAGCAAAAAAACATCTACCTTGATAGAGAGAATGCAACGTTTAACTACACATTTCTTGTTAAGGGCATTTAGACCCCTAACATTCCATAATAGGATTGTAATTGTAACTTTGGAAGGAACTTCCCCTTCCCTATTTGAAAATTTGTTGTGATCTTTTGGTTGAACTCATCCCCATCTTCTTCTCTTAATTCTGATAATGATTTCATGCCTTTTCCTTTCTTACATTTTACCTCTGAGAACCCCCCAAGCTTTTCAGATAAATGAGTTATGGCATTGAAGTCACCTCCAAGAATGACAATTTTGTCAAACCAATCTGCATGATAGCTACCAATCTCCTCACAAACTTCCAATTTATTATTTCTGATCTTTGGCCCATAAATGTTTAAGATATACAGGCTTAGATTGGAGCATAGACTGTTGATTTTTCCTCCCATCCAATTGTTACTACCTTTGAATAGGATGCATTTCTTATATTTCATATTATTACAATACCACCAAAAGAGCCTATATCCTCTACAACTTCAATGGACGAGTTACCTAATTCCTTTGTAAATTTAGACATCTTCTCATTATTCATTTTAGCTTCCTACAACATAACAATATCTACCTTGATAGAGAGAATGTAGTGTTTAACTACATGCTACTTGTTAAGGGAATTTAGACCCCTAACATTCCATGATATCATTTTCATTGTAACTTGGGAAGGAAATTCCCCTTCCCTACTTTCAAATATGTTGTGATCTTATTTTGGTCGAAGTCATCCCCATCTTCTGCTCTTAATTCTGATAATGATTTCTTGCCTTTTCCTTTCTTACATTTTACACCGCAATCTGAAGAAGATTTCCTAATTATGGATTTTTGAATACCTAAATGAACGTTCTAGTCCAAAGAAGAAATGGGAGCCAAGGGTGAATTAGGTGGGCTCTTCCTCTTGGATGAAGGTTGATGTGACTCCTCAAAATTAGAATTGGAGAACAACAAACCTTCAATATCTTCCAGTCTCTTTTTTTCCTCTACATAATCTACATCTAGAAGTCTTTCTACAAAAGTGGGTAAGTTAAAGTCCTTGTCCAGGAAAGAGGGAGTCCCTGAACATCCAAAAAGGTCATATACTACCTGCAGTCTATGGGAAATATGTGATCCCTTAGTCTTGTTCGTCACGGATGTGTTAAGAGAGTTTTCCTTACCGGTCTCATTTCATTGTTTCTTTTTCGAGATAGATTTAAGAGGCAGAATGCCCCCTTTGATTTTTGTTATTCGGGAATGTTTGATGGTTTTACCATCTTAAGCCTTATTATTTTTCCTTTGTTTCAAGGTCCATTATTAATCACCACTAAAGATTTTCCATGGATAATTCTTTAGCTTTTAGTCTAGAAGATTTCCTATAGCCAGAACTATTGGTTGATGTTATCAGCTCAAATTCCACTCCAATCAGAGTTCTTTGTGGTGAATGTAATAAATAGTCCCTGCCTACTTTCTCTACCACCTGAGGGGGTAAGATTTTGATCTCAGACTTGGCCAAATTCCACATGTCGCAAAGCTTAGTTTGGAGGATATCATCCTCACAACTTGCTAGAGATGTATCTATTGGTGAGGTCTTAAGGTTATTTGTAGGGAGACACTCGGTGGGAGTAGTGTTAGAAACCTCCCCCCTGACGAGGCTTTATGCTCTTCAAGAAGCTGATTTTTTTCCAGGACTTGATCAACCAATTTTGTGGTCATACTTTCTTGTACCTCTATGAACCATTGAGATATAAGTTTCTCTATAAAATATGATTGAACCTGGGTATAAAGACCATAGGAGAAAAATTCAAGTGTAACTTGATAGGCTTATCCCAAAACTTATCCATGTTTATTGTAATCTTGATCTGACTTGGAGACATCTGAAAATGATTATGTCTTTTCTTTGGATTTGATTTGAGGCATGTATGAAGCCTTTTAAATTTATCCTATTGTGAGGAACTCCTTTTAAGCCATGCTCTACTCCACACCACTTGGGATTCAACAGGAACCCCGATAGAGGATATTTGGGGCCCTAGTAAACATAATCTCCTCTGATTTTTGCTTGAAAGTATTTCAAGTTTCCGGTATAAAAACCATAGAAAGAGGTAAATGTATTTTTTGAAGTTATCTTCAACCATATTTATGTTAATCTCTAAGTTTTTGTTGATTATTTTGTGTCCACAATTAGTCATTTATCTAGGCAGTTTTGGTCGGCCACCACTGCAGCCGAGCTAAACAGTATAGGCTGAGCTACCTGGCAACTCGTTGCCAAGCAGAGAAGATCATAGATGCCAAGCTACTTGGAAATTTTCTACCAAGCAACATGAGTCATTAGTGCCAAGAAAGATAGTTTTGATGTGAATGTTAGGAATGTCAGTTATTCCTAGGTCAACTATTTTGGGCTGATGTAATTGAGCATTTAATACTTTCAATAGGATAAATATGCATTTAATTATTTGATCCTAATACTTGGCATGTAGCCAATCAGAAAATTGGAATGCCTAGGAGGCATAAGCCTTTTATTTTTGATCGTTGATGTAGATCTATTCGCCATATTCGAAGAGTATAATAAGATTGCTTCTTACTCTAATTGAGAGAGTGATATAGAGCACAAAGAGAAGGTGTATATATACATGAGAGATGTGTGAAGGGTTGTTTGATAAGAAGCATAGATCTAGCAGAGTGGAAGAGCAGTGAGTAGCAGAGTAAGACATATTAGATTATAAGATCAAAGAAGGCATTGTAAAGAGGAGATTCGTTATCAACATCAGAGTGTACATCGAAGGATCAGTTTTTGAGACATTCTAACAAGTGTATCAGGTGAAATCTCTTAACAAAGTGGTTCTAACAGACCTTTTTGAATATCTTAGTCGAGTGCTTACTTTACTGTAAGTTTAAATCTATTTACAAGGTAGATTGTAATAATTTTTAGCTCTTAACTGGGAAGACCTTTAACCAAGTAGATCACCAAAAGTGATCAAAATTTTCTAGCCCTAACATGCACACTTTATTTCTGTAGTAGTGAAGAATTTGTGGGTGTCATCCCCACCCCATTTTTACCTATTTGGGTTTCTGGGTTACCAAATTCTGTGTATTGTGTTATTTATTAACTGTCATGGATGCTAGTAGATGTTAGATCAATTTCATATATGTATGTTAGTGGATTAGTTTGTTTTAAAGTGATTAACGTTCAAGATCTGAATCACCCCCCCCCCCCTCAGTATCTTTCTTTCTCATTATTGTATTTCCAACAATTGGTATCNTGTTTTAAAGTGATTAACGTTCAAGATCTGAATCCCCCCCCCCCCCCTCAGTATCTTTCTTTCTCATTATTGTATTTCCAACAATTGGTATCAAAGCTCAGTTCTCTCATAAGAAGTTTTAATCAGCTTGAGAGTACAGATCTTGAGATGGAGATTTACAAATTGGGTAAAGTCATTGAGAATCAAAAGATTGAAATTTAGCTTGCTTTATATCAGCTTGAGACAGCAAGACAGGAATTAAAGAAGTCCCTGATATCAAGGAAAGATTTGGCCAAAAAAATGAATGATACACATTATCATGAAGAAGACACTGCTAATCTATTTCAGAATGGAGACTCTACTGAGAGTGATGCAGCAATTGTAGATATACTGGAAAAGAACAATGCACCCTGTGAAGAAGTCAGAAATCTAAAAAGAGAACAAGAACCACAAACAGTAAGACTATGTGAGATAACGGAAAAAAATAAGAAATCTATAGATGACAAAGCTATGGTTGAAGAAGACAAAATAATGTTGACTATCAAACTTAATTAAAGAACACGTGATGTAAAAATAATGACAATCAATCAGGTTGATATGGAAAATCAATTGTTACTTGTGAATCAGGAGATCAGTAGGAAAGACATGGAAATTGTGAATCTAAGATCTGAGAATAGTCAATTGAAGGATGAATTGAGATCTAAGAAAGAACTGAATAAAAGGTTGAACAAACCTAATGAAGCTTTGACTCATTTTGAGAACATGATGGAAGCATCAAGGAGATCAAAATATTCTTCTAGATTAGGCCACACTAAACAACAGACATCTTCTAAGAAAGGAGAATCATCTAAGATTAGTGAAAGGAGGAATGAAAATACAAATAAAAAAAAACCTATATGCCACCACTGTGGAAAATCTAGACACACAGAAAACAATTGCCGAAGCATGAATGGTAAGTCCAATCCCAAACCTAACTTTAATGGTTATTGTTTTAACTGTAAAAAGTTTGGACATCAAGCATGTGAATGTAGGACAAAGGCAAGCAATGGACCTCCCACACCTAGATTCAATGGTAACTGTTATAACTGTAAGAAATATGGACATAGAGCACAAGATTGTAGATCTAAGGATAAACAACAATGGACATCAAAGACACAAGCAAAAGTACCAAGGAAAGGTAACACTTACAATTGGGATTAAAACAAATGGCATAGTTGTCATTATTGTGGTCAGTATGGATATGTTCTAGAAAAATTCATAAGGACACATTTTAGAGGAAAATCAAAGATTTTGATGAATGGAAGATTAGTTTGTCACAATTGTCTGAAAATTGGTCATACTAGGAGAGATTGCAAGACAAGGGTATCTGCTCCTACTGGTGAGCAGATTAGAGCACAGATGAACCAGACATGGGTAAGGAAAATAGAACTAAGCAGCAGTGAAGCTATTGAAGCTGAGGTCACCCAATCCAATGGGTCAGGTGATCACACCCTCACTATCTAAGAAAATGAGGTATGTAAGGAATTGTATTTAAATTTCATATCTTACATCAGTTCCTAACATATATTGTGTCAAAACTCCATATCTACATATAATAAGATGCATCGGGACATATTTTAAAGACAAAGTACTAAGAAAATTCATTTAAACACTAGAGGTGCTGAGCATCAGTATTATACTGAGACCAAGCTCATTGGCATGTGTGCTGAGCTAGTTTGGGTTGCGACCAAGAGATTGTTGGATCTGGCCAAAGATAACTGTGTTGCACTCACTCCAACAGACAGAACATTTATTGTAATCCTACTTTCTGACCCTCAAAGCCTATAAAGGAATGAAGCATTCATGATTCTTTTCACCTTGTGATTTGAGATTTCTTGAATTTTTGAAGCATTGGCGAGCTTGATTTCAGCAAAGATTTTTGAAGAATTCTACAGCGTGTCGTCAACCATTCAACAAAAGTGTGAACTTCAACAGCTACCAAGGTACTATGTTTCATCTTTGAAACCCTTTACTCTTGAAATCATGGCCACTAGTTCATCTACACCAGCTAAGGGAATGGAGAAGGAATTGAGAGAATTTTAATTGGTGAGGAGTGACACCTGTGCGTCTCCCAACTTTTGAGCCATTCTTGAGAACGCTATCAGGGGTGATCTGATTGGAGCCCTATCTTTGATCCCTCCAAAGGTACTTATGATTCATGACATTAGGGCATGTTACATGTGTAAAATTAGTGAAGTTGAAGACCACAAGATGAGGGAATCCTATGAAAAATTATGTAAAGATGGAGCCCTAAAACCCGAACATAATCATCTAGCTGAGCGAGGGTTAACTCGAGCCCTAGAGTTTCTGAAGAATTTTAGGGTTGAATAAATCAAAATTATCCTTAGTAGGGTACATGATATGAGCATTTGGTTGGAGAATGGACCAGTAAAAATTACCAAGGATATCATACATCATGTAACTAGTTACCCTACTATCAATGAGAAAAGGACCATGAAATGCCAGAGTAAAGAAGACATAGAGAAGGTCACTAAAGTCATCTGGAACAAAAGGGGAATGACAATTTCCACCATCAAAGACTTGGAACTTGATTTTGCAGTAAGGGTTATAGCTCAAAATTTCTATCAGTTGAGCTGACTGGACAGTGTGCCTTGTGTTGCAGTCGACCAAGCATGGAAAATCATCAAGAAGGATCACACATGAAGTCTGCATATTTTTCTATATTTAGAAGACTTTTCCTACCTTTGAAGACATAGTATGGAAAATAGATAGACCTATCACCCAACAGATAAATGTACTGATTCAACAATTAGGTGATAATTTTGATAATGTAATTGAAACATACTTTGTGGAGTTCAAGAAAAGTATGATACTGAGAAACAAAATTCCTAGTTCATTAGTTGAAAAACATTATGAGGATGTGTGCTTTCTATTAGACACAGATTACTCTTATGTTTAGGCTGTAGTACCTAGGGTTTCATGGTTAAGGCCATTACCTTATGAAGTAAACATAGATGAAACATCTTTAGCCATAACAACTTTACTAGCAGAGGAAATTGACAGTATTGTTAAACGTTTTGGTAATTATGAAGAAGCCAAGGCCAAAATTTCTATGAACCTCAAGGTTGGCACCATGGAAAGGAAGAGGAAAAATATTGTCAAGAATCTGAAGAAGATGGTTGAGATTGCAAGTGATGAGGAAGCAGAGGATGCATCTCTAGGCTTAACTACTGGACAAGGATAGGACATATCTAGTGAAGAAGAAGTAAATGAGTCTGAAGAGGATATAGTTGTTAAGGGGAAAGGGAAGCAACCAATGGTTGCCAAGGCAACCAAAGTTAGAAAAGTCAAACCTCAAGCTAACCTTCCTACTAAAAATAGACCAAGGACTAGGGAATTAGCTATTTCACCTCCTGTGGTGAAAACATCCATATACACAAGGAAGAATGCTGCTGAGAGAATCTCAAGGAAGAATAAACAAGTCAAACCAAGGCTATGCCAGGAATTCCTGCCAAACGATCAAGGAGAAGGAGACTGATCTTGAATGATAAAGAAGATCAGAAGATAGACACTGATGTGCTAAGAAACATACCTACAACATCATTCAAACATCCTACAAACATTGATGAGGTATGCAAGAATATTAGAAGTTCAACTGGGTTATCTGGATTTAAATTTGTCAAATATGAAAAGCAAAGTATATAGAATAAGGTTAAGATACAAGAAGCTCTATTAGAGATGATGAGTACATTCAAATTCACACCTATAGAGATAGGGAATAGAGTCCCTATAGAACTTTATGATTTCTTACCTCGTAAATGGGAATTTGCATTGATGACTGAAAGGCAAATAAGGGAATCAACTTTGGCTAGAGTCATCCCAGACTTGACAAAGAAATAGAAAGCAATATTTTTTGAACAATATAAGAAAAATTTTGTACCTAAATATAGAGCTTATGCTATTTTGAAGAATGATATTGAAGGAGTAGTACAACAAAGTACTCAGATTTGGAAAGAGATTTTTGGGTTGTCAGTCCCAAAAGAGAAGAAAAAAGATGAAGGAACCTTTGAGCAGACCACAAATGAATAAGAAAAAATAGGGTATGGACCAGAAAAGAAACAAGCAAAGAGAAAACTATAGACTCAACAATGGATAGTCGCATTGACACTACACTAGATGATAATAGCAATGTGGATGTCAAGGATCAGGATGAGCCGACAGACACAATTATCGAATCGCCTATCAAGGATACTGAGGCCGATGAAGAGAAAGATAAAGAGAAAAATGAAGAGAAAGGAGTTGACAAAGAGAAGCCAGAAGATCAAGAGGTAAATACTAAAAATCCACCTATTTTAGAGGTTTCTCAGACATTGTTAGACATCAAAGACAAAATGGAAGAAACTGGAGACAAGTGTAAAGAACTAGAGGCTATACAAGTGTTGGTAAACCTACCACACTCTGCTTCATCTACCCCCACTGGACCCAAAATGAGGAATGTACCTGACTAGCATGAAATCTTGATTAAGATGAAGGAAGCAACTGAATTTCTTACTGACAAAGGAAAGGATATCATTAAAACCGAGCCAAATGACAACTCACCAGAGCCCAAAAGGAGGAAGCTAAATAAGAAGAAGTCACCAGGTCTAAATGTCACATTAGATGAAGTCATTGTGATTCCTAATTGGGATCCTGAGAGTTTGTCATATGAGTAGATTTAGACCCTTCAAGAAATTTTTAAGAGGAAGAAGAGATAGGAAGAAATGAAGAGAGAACAGAAGCAGAAGCAAGTTCTGCATGATATCAAAGATATTTTTGTTAACTCTTTTGAAATGGATGATGTAAATGACCAGAAACCTATACTAGAATAGCTAGTTCACATTGTACAAAAGGTGACTGATGTTAATATTGAGAAAAATGACAAACTATTGCAATGGTCTAAGAGAAAGTTTGAGAACAAAGTACTGGAAAAGATATTTGAAGAGATAGCTACAAAATAGGTTCAACTTTCTTCTCTCATTGAAATTCTAGAAGAAGTTGCAAACAATGTATTTTCTTTGTACAAGAGACTATGTGATGAATCATTCTTTACAAAATAAAATCAGAAGTTAATTGAGAAATTGCGCCTAGATATGAAGTCAACTGCAAGTTCACTGAGCATGGATGCTAGCTCTAGTTCCATTCATTTCAAAAAGTTAACTCATACACAGAGGAGGTTAGCCAAGCTTATGGGTGAATATTCCTGAATCAAGGCCAAATTGATTATGATTTAGGATAATTTGATACCTCATCTAGAGGTTATTCAGAACGAACTTATAGCTGCAAGAGAATTGGTAAAGAGAGACTCCCATCTCTCTACTGCAGAAAGTTTGGTAAGTCTAGCTTCCGAGCTAGAAGTTAAGTTGGAAGTTATGAAGTTTGTTAAAGATAGTTGGGACACTTCATTTGCATTGATTCTATAACTTCATAAAATGTTTTTGGATAAGTAGAACTTAACCCCTCCAGCTATCAGTGACAAAAACAAGGGGGAATCAGGAAAGGAAGGAACAAATGAGCTGAAGGTATAATATTTTTTGCTGAAGGCATGTATATTATGTAGATAATCTATTAAGTATGAAGTATAATCAAAGGGGGAGTATTGTATGTACTTAAGCAGTTTTGTGGATGTAAACAAGATGATAAGTGTTCTTGCCACTAAATATCAAAGGGGGAGATTTTTAATCTCTAAGTTTTTGTTGATTATTTAGTATCCACACTTAGTCATTTATCTAGGCAATTTTGGTCGACCACCATTGCAGCTGAGCTCAATGGTATAGGATGAGCTACCCAGTAAGTCATTTCTGAGTAGAGAAAATCATAGATGCCGAGCTACCTGACAAGTCTGTGTCGAGTAACATGAGTCATTTGTGCTGAGCAAGATAGTTTTGATGTGAATGTTAGGAATGTCAGTTATTCCTAGGTCAACTATTTTGGGCCGACGTAGTTGAGCATTTAATACTTTCAACAAGATAAATATGCATTTAATTATTTGATGCATTTAACTATTTGATCCTAATATGTGGCATGTAGCCAATCAGAAAATTGGAATGCCTAGGAGGCATAAGCCTTTTATTTTTTATCATTGATCTAGATCTATTCTCTAGATTCGAAGAGTATAATAAGATTGCTTCTTACCCTAATTGAGAGAGTGATATAGAGCACAAATAGAAGGTGCATAAATACATGAGAGATGTGTGAAGGTTTGTTTTGACAAGAAGCATAGATCTAGTAGAGTGGAAGAATAATTAGTAGCAGAGTAAGAGATATCAGATTATAAGATTAGAGAAGACATTGTAAAGAGGAGATCTATTATCAGAATCAGAGTGCACATCGAAGGATCAGTATTTGAGACATTCTAACAAGTGTATCAGGTGAAATTTCTTAACAGAGTGGTTCTAACAAACCTTTCCAAATCTCTTAGCTGAGTGCTTACTTTACTGTAAGTTGAAATTCTTTTACAAGGTAGATTGTAATAATTTGTTGCTATTAACCAGGCAGACCTTTAACCAGGTAGATCACCAGAAGGGATCAAAATTTTATAGCCCTAATAGGCACACTTTATTGCTATAGTATTGAATAATTTGTGGGTGTCATCCCCACCCCAGTTTTACCTATTTGGGTTTCTGGGTTACCAAATTCTATGTATTGTGTTATTTATTTACTGTCATGGATGCTAGTAGATGTTAGATCAATTTTATATATGTATGTTTGTGGATCAGTTTGTTTTAAAGTGATTAAAGTTCAAGATCTGATTCACCCCCCCCCTCAGTATCTTGCTTTCCCATTATTGTATTTCCAACAAGTTACTTCATTAGTTAGCAACTCAAACTAAAAAACTAACTATAGAAAAGGTCAAAAGAATGTATCTATGAGCTTTTCATCTCCCTTTGATCCCATTCTCACACTCCCTTTGCCTTGTCCCATCTTGGATCCCTATCAAGTTTGGTAAGTTCCTAAATATAGCTGGAAGCCTTTTTAGAATGATCTTGAGGGTGCTCTAGATCCGTCTATGAATGATAGTCAGAGACAATCTGGACCCATGTGCCAAATTTAGATATGATCTTCATTGATCTTGGGAGATCTTTTTCTAGATTCATAAGTAGAATAGCTTTGGGGTCTAAGACTTCTCTGAGTAGGAATGTTTGAGATAAATACCTAGTTTCTTAGTGAATATTTGAAGAATTTTTGTAGATCTATATTCTATAGGTAAATTCTTAAGGGTTAACCACATTGGAATGATTCAGACTTTTGAAGTTTGGGCACCATTATTGTATATATAACCCATGCTTATTATAAAACCACCCTTTAGATTTAAAGATTTTATGTCTACTAATTTTCTCTTTGAACATGACTAAGAAGAAACCTAGGTTAGGGTCTATACAATCAATCTGAGAAATATTTTGCTGGTTTTTATATGCCTAGTTATTGAAATCTATGTATGACAAGTTGGTTTCCTAGAACTTACAAATCGGTTCCCGTTGTAGGAGGAGATGCCTTCTGTCATCTAATGTCTCTTTAGAGAAGGTGATTGAGACTTTAGAAGGGGGAGAAATGAGTCTATATGGCTGAGGCTAAAGTGGTTCCCCAACTTGCACATCTTCAATATTTGTTATGGTAGGGTTCTTCTTTCCATGTATGTTCTCGTTCATGGCTATTTGAATCTCCTTAAGCTACCTTCTTAGCCTAGGGTTGTTGGTTCTTGGAATCCATTTGAAGCTAACCTTGTGATTCCACCTGTGCCCCTCGATATCTCTTTTTAAAACATTATTCTATCCTGGAATCCTTTTTTTTTTATGATGTCTGTATGCTTCTTATGGATGTCCCAATGTAGACCCGACCAAGCCTTCTTAGGAAGTGGTGGATTAAACAGTTTACCATCTTGATTGGTTGGAAAGATGGGAATGAGGTTAGGATTTATTGCTATATTTATCAGATTTCTCTATCCCCATAGATGTTCTCTGCCACTGTGGCGAATACCCTATTGCTGCCTTTTGAAATAGAAAGGGTGGGAAATGTTTCCTCTACCCCAAGCATGACCTCTATTTTGATAATGTAGTTGGCCCTAGCACATAAAATATTTTCTAAAATGGTCAGATGGAGGGAATGTTTGTTCTCTTTCCTGACTCCAACCCCTTCCACTATGATACCCATTTTTTCTTTGCCATCGCTCCTATTGCAGTCGACCTCTCATCACAGACATTATATTCCTTGGTCGAAGTCTACTGACCAATTAAGACCTAATCTTGGACTGTTCATTTTTTAAGAAAAACTTCCTACATGTTACTATATATGTTGAAGACAAATGAAGAGAAGATTACAGAAAACAACAAGGTCATTGTTGAGAATTTTAAGTGTGCATGGAATACTTAAGAGCCTAGCAGATACCAAAATTGATTCTTGAATACCGATATTCTAGATGGTTCCTATATGTTAACAAAAGAAGAAAAATGTTTGTAGAGTAGACTAAAATAAGCTAGATGAAGCATTTAACCAATTTAGGGCTTCAAAAAATCATTGACAATGTACTTTCAAGGCTTTCATGCCATTGCCATGCAGTTGTGATCTAATTCAAAATGTTGCATTTTGATGTACTTGTAAATTGTATAAATATAGCTTCTTGCCTACTATTTGGCATCTTCTATCAAAGAGCAATTACATTAACCTTCATAATTTTCTATTGTATAATTTTTTTAGCCTTTACAACTAATGCAATTGAGCGTACCTCAAATCATCTAATAATAATTTAATTTAATTAATATTGAATTTATTTGAAATTTTAGTTTGTTGATGAAACATTGAACCTATACCTTTTAAAGTTTAAATTAATTGTATTATTTAAAGATACATCAATAGTTTTTCTACTTTGAATTGAATGTTAATGGATTGATTAATTGATCAAACTATTATGGTGCATTACCTCTTTTCCTTATTACATGTTAATCTCATTCTCTTTCTCACCTCCGAAGTGTTGTTATATTGTTAAATAGAAAATCCAACCTAAATATAAATCTAACTCAAGTCTTAAAACAACATTAAAGCATATTGTCACATTCTTACTTCATGTGCAACCTTGAAATAGTTTGCAACATGAACAATATCAATATACATCAAAACAACATTTTTTATGCAAATTTAAACTCAAGCTCTGCATCAAAATATATCCAAAACTTAATCCCTATTCATAGATCCAGAATTTTTTTACAGATATGTGCTTTGCCATTTCTACAATATAATTTATATCTTATGTCAAAATATGTTATGTGACATTAACACATATTTGCAAGTGATTCTTCAATAGTCTTAGAGCAATCTCACTCCTGTCTAAGCTAGTTTGCTAATTTGTATGAACATATATAGTTTTATCAACAAAACTAAAATTTTCTATTCTAATATAAATCAAACTAAATATAAATATTTTGATTTATAAAAGTGATGAAATAATCTAATTTTAAAATTTTACTATATCAAAATAAATTCACTTAAAATTTAGAAGAAATAATTTCATGATTCGGAGATGATTGCAATTTGAAAGGGCCACATGAATCAATCTTGTTAAGTTGCTTGAGTCAAGATCAAGCAAGTGAAGCATACCTAACTTAGTAGGAATACCACTTTGGAGTCTATTGACGCCCAAGTCAATCATACCTAAAAAGGACGTTTTTCCTAAGAAAGGTGGGATAAAGCCTATCAATTTGTTTACTGCTAATTGTAAGGAAGCAAAGGTGTGTGGAAACGCTTCCTACGCTAATCTTGAGAGGACGATTATACAAATTTCAACTTAAAGAATTACAGTGATTCAAAGAAACACATTCAAGAGTATAAATAAAATAACCATAAACACATAACACTGTGATTATTGTGGGGAAAACCCTTACAGGAGAAAAACCCCACACTCTAAAACCTGCATAATGTATTATCAAATCAAAGAATATTACAATACACTTGCAATGCAAGTTCTTACAAGAGCATCACCTCAACTCAAGCTTGGAGAGACACCACTAGCATCCTTCTAGCACCCAGCCTTGCAAACAAAACTCCATAATACAAACTCCTCCCCAAGCCCTCCTTATATAGTGATTTTACAACCTAGAAACCACTTGTGGTTTTACAAAACCATGGGCTTAACCACCATGCCATATGTTGCCCATTTTTGACATTTACATTTCCAAGATGGAAAAACAATCAGGTTAAAATAATCCCGTCCATAATTTTGTCCCCTAGTTTAGACCCTTATAAAAGTCACAAAATGAGTCATTAAGGCTCTAAAAATGGCCCACCTATATTCTACTATGGACAAGACTCATTTTAACAACTCATACACCTTTTTCCAATGCATAAACATGTGGAAAACTGCCACAAACAAATTCTGTAATTTTCCTGGAAAAATCTTGCAAGGTTGAGACATATTTCTCAACACTAATAACATGGTTTCTAAATTTTAAAGAAGACTAAATTCAAAAGGAATACTTCCACTTAAATGGTTAAGAGACTATCAGATCACTCTCAAGAGAAATAGCCTTCCAAGTTGATATGGAATATGGCCCTGAAAGCTATTATTTGTGAGGTCAAGTAGTCTAAGGAAGAAAAGATTTCCTAGAAGTATTCTTAGATTGCCCAAGTAAAAACCCAAAAAAATAAAATAGATAGTTGATATGCTGATTGAATTCACTTTTAAACTTGTCAAAAGAAGTTCACGTGGGGTATGACTTGCAATTTGCAATCCGTTGATCGGGGTGTAACAAAACACAACTGAGCTATTTGAAATGTCGTATGATTTCTCTGCCTTCCATTTTTGTTTGAAATACATTTTTCTCGGCAAGTCGTCAATGAAGTTAGGGTTGAAAACGTTGTGTTGTGGTAGGTTTAAATGCCCAACTCACTTTGTTACACACAAGTTTGACAAGTGGTGGATGTGGAATGTTGATGTAGTACTCCATTCACCTTTTTATGGAGTGCGCAGCATATGAAGATATTTGGTCTAAGTATGAAACCATTTTGAAAGTGGACAACATGAACAAACTATTTGAAGAGGATACGGTCAACCAAACTGTGGGTTTGCTGGTCAAGATTCATAAAAGAAGATCAAAGTTGGAAAAGATTATGGAAATTGTTTAGGGTTGAGTGTTCCTTTGGTCCCTTAGGCTGCTGGCCTGGTAGATGTCATTAAAATAATTCATTCATTCATTCATATTAAATAATGTTCAAATAATCTTCATCAAATTAAATAATATGAATTCATTTGAAATTTGGTATTTGAGAGCTTTAAATGTATGACTTTGACTTTGTTAAACGACAAATTTGACAAGTGGTAGAAGTGGAATGTTGATGGATATGCTAATGACTTAAATGAATAACTTCATCCATACTATGTCATTTTCAAATAATTTCCATCAAATCAAATTTATGAATTCATTTACAATTTGGTAATTGTCATCTTTAAATGCAGGACTTTGTACACCACAAGTTCAACTAGTGGTAGAAGTTGAATCTTGATGGTTATGTTAATGACTATAATGAATTACTCCAACCATACTAAATAATGCTCAAATAGTATCCATCAAATCAAATTTATGAATTCATTTGAAATTTGGGATTTCACAACTTTAAATACATGACTTGATTTTGTTACACGAGAGTTTGACTAGTAGTGGAAGTGGAATCTTGATAGTTATATTAATGACTAAAACAAACTAATCTATACTAATAATGTTCAAATATTCGACATCAAAATAAATTCATGAATTCATTTGAATTTGGTATTTGGCAGCTTTAAATGCACAACTTGACTTTGCTACACGACAAGTTTGACAAGTGGTGGAAGTTGAATCTTGATGGGTTTATTTATGACTAAAATGAATTAATCTATCCATACTAAATAGTGTTCAAATAGTATCCATCAAATCAAGTTTATGATATTTGAAATTTGACATTTGGAAACTTTAAATACACGATGAATTTGTTATACAACAAGTTTGACAAGTGGTGGAAGTGGAATCTTGATAGTTATGTTAATGACTAAAATGAGCTACTCCATCCATACTAAATAATGCTCAAATAATCTCCATCAAAACAAATTTATTAATTCATTTGAAATTTGGTATTTGGAATATTTAAATGCACCAAATGATTTTGTTAGATGACAAGTTAGACAAGTTGTGGAAGTTGAATCTTGATGGTTATATTTATGACTAAAATGAAGTACTTCGTCCATACTAAATAATCTCCATCACTAATGGGAGAAAGACAAGGTCAAAAAGTCAAATCAAATTTATAAATTCGATTGAAATTTGGTAGAAGAGATAGTCCAACCTGATTCCATGCACATTTGGCTATTATTTGAGTCGTAACATTTATTCTTAGTCAAGATTTTTTCACAACTATATGAATGAATGAATTGAAGGTTGAAGATAAGTTGTCTATTCTTTAATTTTCTATGAAAGGATTTATAGACATGGTTAGATAGTTGACAAGGAAAACAAACCATACTTTTTAGAAAGAGAGGATTAGTACCAATTCAAGTCAATACTAGAGTAGTGCACATGCTTAAAGCACTTCCCAAGATTCCAAAACTCATATTGTTGCATAGGCGAACATTGTCAAATCTTAATTTATTCTTTCCAATTCCTTTAACTTAAAAATTTATAAAGGCTTTACAAGACATCAATTTGAAGCATGTAGACATTTTTTTAAACTATGGGAATCGAGTGTAGCACCATGTATAAATTGCAGTGCATCAGATAAACTTTTTAACGTGACAAATGATATTGGTGTGACACATCCTCTGGTACCACATTGGTTGGGGGAAGACTAGACCTTGTGACCTCGTGCTTTACCATAGGAATCTCTCGCTAATCAAGCTAGACCCCAACCAAATGCATGTGCTACAATCATTATAATCCATGAGAGCACATTTTTTAAGGAATTATTTCATTTTTTTTAATATTTCTTGTTTATACTTTCCCACTTTTCATATACGTCTACTGAGGCCATTGTAATTATAATATTTAGAAAAGTTAACCATCTAATGAAATTTTCTTGATTTTTTATGCTTTGGTGGATATATTCTATCCTACAACTCCTATTTTAGTTTAGGAATTTAAGTATGTTGGCAAAGTGACCGGAATTCATCTATACACCTACCAAGTACATTTTCTTAAGACATTTTAAAACCTTTTATATAGATCTATTTTGCGTACATCTCACAATTATTATAATAGATGATGCCAAATCTCTTTAACACCTTTTTAACTTGTTTATATGGATGTTATAATTAGTGTGTGGAAGATACTAAACATGGTGCAACAATCTCAATGTTGTCAACTACTTGATGGTCTACGACCATTTAGTTTTTTTTATAGAAAATTAAATTCTAAGCTACTAATGAGGCAAAAATCCTCAACAAATACTTTTAATTTCTTAGCTAGTCTTAGGTATCATTTTCTCCCTCCATCGATTTCAAACCTAAATTCGCATTTACTTGCTAGCCTCCAGCATATTTTCTAGTTAATCATCATAGACAAAATAATTTGATGGATCTTATACCCTTTGTCTATATATTAGGTCCCTCCATTTTTAACCGCATTGGTTCATAGATCTGAGTAAAAAGTATTTACCCCTTCTTAAAAAAAAATTAAAGAGGTAATGAGTTCATGTTTAGTTCTTTTTATCATAGATTTTTCACATCCTTGTGTTATCAAATGTGACACCTTAGGATAGGGAATTGGGGTTATCTAGGTAAAAAAGGGGTATCCCAAACCATTTGAAAAAGTATATATCTCAAATAATTAGAAACAAGATTCTCTATCTTTTAGAAATAGATGTTAGCTATTATGCATTCTTTGACCAAACTTTGGTAGTATTTATTTGTAGAATATATTTGGTAAATATAAATCATAATAGCATGAAGTTATTCCTTGGCCAACATGAATTGAATGATAATTAATAAAAATAGGTGATAAATTTATGAAATTATTATTGGGCATAGAGTGCATGAAAGATATTGTTGCTAATGATATTTCTATGATGCTTATCACATGTTTTGCCTATTTTATTTCTACCAATCAGAAGGTTGATATTATGGAAAAATATGCTAAAAATGCATTTTCCACTAATCTCCTTGAAGGGAATGTAAGAAATGATAATAATGGTCTTCTAATTTATATAAAATAGGATCTTCCATGAGCTTAAATCTAGACTGAAGTACAAGATACTAAGGGGTTTTGTTGATGTATCAATGACAATACAACCAAGAGCTACAAGAATTGTAGGGGATTAGAGAGAGATTATCATGGAAGGTCCTCAAGTTGGATATTGTCAAGAACATTAAACAATAAATTACCTATTATCAAGATTAAGAAAAATATAATTTTCCAATAGGCTTTCTTTGGTCATTGCATATCCCATATTAGAAGTGGAAAATCATATCCATATATTTCAATATAGGCCTCCCCAATGTATATGGGAAAATATGCATTTAAACCATTATACATAGGTTTAATACTAATTACACACTTTTTTTTTTCTATTTCTTCAAAATTCAAAGCGCAAGTGGAAAATCTACTCTTTAGAGAAGTGTTTAGGCTACGTAAATTACCTAACAATATTGCTAATGGTAGAGATAAAGCATTTATTAGCTATAATTTTGTAAGGAACATTTTAATATGGATAATTCAAAACTTGCTCATAGAATAAGCTATCATCCACATAAAAACTGATAAATATATAAGTAACGAATAAATGGATTCAAGGCTACTTGAGGAACTATATTTAGATCAATAATCAACTTAGGTTAAGTGGTTACATTTGGGAGAGTATTATTACAACATTAAACACCATACTATTATATGTATCCACTAATAGTATCATATGTAACTATGATACATTAATTTTCATTGATTTAATATTAATAGATGAGAAAGTACCAAATTGAGTGGGTTGGTGAAGCAAAGCCAAGACATTTTGGTTAAGTTTTTACACTTGGGAGAGTATTATTACAACCTTAACCACCATAACTCTATCAATATTTCTCCACCCATGACATCATATTAAACTATGATGCATTGAACTTCATTGATTTAATATTCATAGATTTAAAAATGCCAAAATTGAGTGACTTGGTGAAGCATGGCCAAGACATTTTAATATCACTAAAATATCACTTCTAGCAACCCGAAAATTGATAAAAAGGCTATGTAGATTAGAAATAAATAGACAGGTCACTTTAAGTTAGAGATATGGTCTTTTTGATATTGTTAAATGAAAACCTTAAACCAAATTTCTAGGATTAAAATATCAAACCATGCTTCTATATGCTTTATATGTTCTTGAGGAGAGTTAGTGAGGCTGCATATGAGTTGGAATTACAAAAACTAATAGGATGAACATAATGGTTTCCATTTCTTGACTCTAAACTGTTCTTCAATCACATGTCACAAATTTAATGAAACTACCACTCTTGAATTACGAGACAAAGATCATATTGGTACTTAGTGAAATTATTGGTACTAGGTGAAGACATTGAGGAATATGTGTAGACACCTAAAATTGTTTGTCCTTAATTAATTAAATAAATATTATTTATTTAATTATTTTATCACTATTTCCTTTATTAACTAAATAAATATCTTAATTTATTTACTTAATTCATTATTTTTTCACATATTAAATGGAATAATTATTTTTATCTATTTAATTTATTTTTTATTTTTTATTCCTAAAATTAAATAAATGCTTATTATTTATTTAACTATTTTAATCCTACCTTTTTCCTCTGTTAATTAAATACATAATTATTTATTTAATTAATTCATAATCTTCTTCTTTCCCACATGAATATGAATTAAATAATTTATTTTTAAATTCTTCTTCTAATTATTTTATCAAGCACATAAATTATATTCTAGTTATTCTTCCACTTCTACCTCTCAACATAGAGGAGTTCAATTGGTCAATTGATGTGCCCTATATAAAATACATCCTGATACTGTCAACCATATCCTTTTACATCGTCCCTATGTGACTCTGGTTTGGTCCAAAATAATGAGCAAATTAAGATTGGATTGGGTGTTTATGGAGAACTTGGATCAATTTGTCTGCAACTGGGGGAACTTCGCAGAGAACCCTCTTATCAACGCTTCATGGAGATTGTTACCCCCACATGTTTGTTGGAGCCTCTAGAATGAAATGAATAATTGGGTGTTCAGAGGGGAGGAAAAAGATGCTGAAGGGATGACGCAGATGGTTGTGAATCTACTGAAGGAAAACCTTGATACTTGCCGTTGGAAAATTCCTCCTTTCTGCCCTAAGGAGTTGGATTTCTTAGTAGCCAAGGAATGGCAGCTGCCCCCCTCCTTCTACGAGTTTGATTTCTCTAATATTTTGGTGAGAAGGAATACTAAGTGGTCTCCCCCAGAGGAAAATTTTACCAAATTGAATTTTGATGGAGCTGCCTCCAAAGGATCTACTACGGGAGGAGGTATTTTTAGAGACCAAAATGGTAATATGATCATCGCTTATGCGATCAATCTTGGGACTGGGTCAAATAATGTGGAAGAAATCTATGCCCTCTTTTGGGGCCTAAATGTGGCGGTTACTTTGGGAATAAAAAGGCTGGTCATTGAGGGTGACTCTAAAATTATTATTGAGATGGTTAAGGGAAAATTTAGAGCTGGTTGGAGTCTGACTAATCTGCTGCAAGACATCTGGTCGCTGCTCCCTAGATTTGATGATTTCAAACTCCAACAATTTTTCAAAGAAGGAAATGTGGTGGCTGACAAGATGATAGCCACAGGTCTTAATCAGCAAGGCTTAAGGTGCTGGAGAAATTTGGATTCTCTTTCCAAGCAAATGACCTTTCTTGTGGAAAAAGAAAGTAATTAATCAATGGAGTACATGGACGATTTTGATTAGATGGGAAAGGCGGCGGACAAGATCACGAGGATCGATGAGAATTAAAATTTTAAAAATGATATGGGGAAGGAAATTAATAATAATATAATTTTGAAAAGATGGGCTCTTAATGCTAATTTTGGAAAAAGTACAGATTTTTTCAAAATTGGTGTTGACGTGGGGAAAGGCATGATTTTGAGGGAGTGTGACAAGATGGACAGGTTTAAGTGGTGCATTAAATTTAGAAAAGGAAATCATTTCATGACATGCGGGGGGTTTTCTATCACTCTGGTCAACCATGTGATCTATACTTGCCAACTCATTAAGATGATGGATAATATCCCCACCTGGTTATTTACCTTTTGTAAAACTCCTCTCTGGTACTGTGATTTTTGTGTTTTCTACAAGGCTCTGGCTAAGTGGGTTCTGGGAAGTGGTTCGAAAGGTGGAATTTCATTGGAGACACAGGAAGAAGTGTTCACTGAGTACAACTTAGATATGGGTGGCAACATGGTGCACGTTGAACCTCCTAGAATTGAGGATGGGTTCCTCGAGAACGAGTGTGTTGTTACCTACCTAAAGGAGGGTGGTTTCTTTCCTTTTATGGAAGCAATGGGAGGTTGCAATGATATTATTTATATGCAGCTAGTGAAAACTTGATAGAGCGTAGGGTAACCATTAATGGTATTACCTTTAAGATAAATGAAGAAGTTATTTCCTAGGCTACGGGGCTTTCTACTAAGGGGAAAAAATGGAAAAAGGTTACTAAGAGCTGGGATGATTCCAACATGAAGAAATTCTTCAAAAAATTAGAAGTCCCTATTTGCATTAGCGAGGGGTTTAAAAGGGAGGCACTACCAAACCCTTGGAATGAGGTATGTCTCATCCTTATGAAATATATTACCTTGGAAGGCCACTTTGGCACCTGCTACAATTACCATTTCTCACTACTAAACCACTTCTGGTATAATGACTCCATTTCTTTCCCCTTTTACCTACTTCACTCCCTCAAAGCTACAGTCATGGATGTTAGGGAAAGAATGAAGACCATGCAGAACTATATCATTCTCCACCAAGGGCTAATCTTATGCCTCTACAATTTTTATCTTGTCCTATGCCCCCCAAGGATTGTCACTTTACATGACATTAACTCGCAGTCTGAGAAGGTACCTAAGGAGGTGACAGTCTCCCAATCTAACCCCTCTTCTTCCTCCAAAACCCCTAAGAAATCCAAGAAAGTCAAAGCAGGGTCTACGGGTGGAACCCAAATTACTATCAAATCTGAGGATGAGGAGGATGAAAATGATAATAGGCAGAGGTCCCATAGAATTGCAACCAACACTTGTTACAACTAGAAAGTTGTTAGGAAGAGGTACCTTGAAGAAGATGAGGAAGAGGAAGAGGAAGATTCAGAGAAGGAGGATGAAAAGATGAAGGATACCAGTGGGAACACAAAGAAAGGGAAGAAAATCAAGACTAAAGAGAGCGGACAAGGAAAAAACCCCCAGAATTTGGATGGGGATGAGAAGAGCCATGACACACCCCAAGTATTGGCTAGATTCATTCTCCCCACCATGGATTTGTCTAAGAAAAAAAATTTTGAGGACAAGAACGTAGACTCGTTTCCTACGGCCACTTTTCCACCTGACCCCCAGGTGATGGCTAAGAACCCTAAGGTTGGTGGGGATAACAAAGATGAGACTCCAGAGGAAAAAAAATGAAGAATGAGAGCTTGAGCTAGAAGCTGTGAGTGAACTTTCCCAACTACAGAAGGATGTTAAAGTGCTACAGGCCTCCTCCCTAGATTGTGTCTCCAAGAAGGATCTCTAGGAGGTCATGGAGGAGATCCAAAATTTAGGAGAAAGCTTCAATAGGGTGGTTGGTTTCACGGTTAAGGTCATGCACTCGACTGCAACTATGTTCCAACTGCTGCAAATGGAGAAAGAGGATAATCTGGGGGAGGATCACAAGGATGACAAGTTGTTCCAATTCCTCATGGAGGATTGGCTCAAGCTTTTGCTGAGTGATGGGGGTAAAAATCCCAAGTAACTTTCTTTCTTTTCCATGCTTTTTTATTTTGATTGGATCCATTGGCTAGCCATTGAGGGCCTTTTTGTGTATCTATTAAACTTTTATTACTAGTTTTTTGTTACTAGCTACTCTTCTATTAGACTTAACTACACTGATACTTTTTTCACAAACTGGTTACCAGCTTCAAGGTGAAATTGGGGTCTGTTAGCGGTAACAAGCTGGTTACCAGCTCCATGGTGGAGTTGGGGCCTGTTGGTTTTAATTTTTGGTTTTTTGTTACTCGCTACTCTACTGTTAGACTTAACTACACTTGTACTTATTTTTACAGACTGGTTACCAGCTTCAAGGTGAAGTTGGGGTCTGTTAGGGGTAATAGGTTGGTTACCAAATCCATGGTGGAGCTGGGACCTGTTGGTTTTAATTTTTGTTTTTTGGTTCTAAAAATAGGTATAGGCCGAGGGTGTGATGTCTCTGGTGGTATGCTATTTATGTTTGGGTCAGCACCTTGTCTTGGCTATTTTTTTAATCAAAAACATCCACTCTCTTTGGGTTCAATTAATCTATCATTTATGTCCATCTAAGTCATGTAATCAATTAACTATCAATAATTGCTCTCATCAATTATCATTTGTTAATCTTCCATACATCTCATCATATTGCCACCAATGATTCTCTTTGATATTTCTATGAAACTCCCTCTCATTTGAAAAAAATGATCAATCAATCATTCATGTACCAACTTTACATTGAGATTTTTATAGACCTTGCATCATCATCATCATCATTGCATGATAAATTTACATCACCCTAAAGAAACCACATTCCATTCCATCATGTGCTATATTAAATAGTTGAGATGAAACAACTATTTTCACTATCTTGGAGGATATGAGGACAATGAAGTCAAGGAAATCATGGATGTGATGTAAAACTTTGTTCATTCTTTTACATTTCATGATTTAGAGCTCTATTCATTATTTATTGTATTTGGTATTTAGATCTAGGCTTGTGGTTGAGTTGATAAGAGTTTACAAATTGGTTTAATAATCATCATACATCATTTTTACATGCCTAGTGTGAACTTAGACCTATTTTCTGATAATTTGTCTGGTTTTCTAAGTGTTGTAGGAGTCACATGCCCAAACTATGCTTATAATAACCATAACTATGGATTTGTCACACAGATCTACAAAATATGCATTCTACATTAAGGTTTAAATTTTTGTTTTTATGCTTTTGTTGTATTAATTACCTTTTTTTTTTTTTTTTTGTATTTCTATGCTTTCACTATATTGTTGCACTTTTTCTCCATATTGCAATATTTTTTCTTTGTTCAGGTGTCTATTTTGCATCTTTTGTAGTTTTTTGTTCCTTCGCTTTTGATTCTAGGTCTTGCATATTTTATGTTTGTTTTTGCATACCTAATATTTATATCTACACTTTTCTTGACAAGGTGACTATATGTGTGTGTGTGTGTGTGTGTGTGTGTCTATATATATATATATATATATATATATACACATATATATATATACATATATATATATATACATATATAC
>MU223547.1:4365198-4409315 GCA_018584345.1 Thuja plicata | reverse complement strand
TATATATATAGACACACACACACACACATATTTTGTTTTATTTTGTTCCTCACTTTATTTTTCTGCATTTTTTTAATCTTTGAGTTAGTTTCAGTTTTTGTGTTAATTCATTTTTTGTATTTTGTAGGGATTAGATAATTATTTCTTTTTGATGCTCTTGATTTTAGATTTTTGTATTTTTTAGTCTTTTTCATTTCCCTCTTCTCTTTCACCAAGACTTAGTTTCCTCCTTCTACCCATATTTAAACTCTTGCATCTGTAGTTGTTCCATATTTTATGCTCCCTAACTATTGCTTCATCCTAACGATGGATCATGTAGTATGATCTGAAGCATTGATGATGATAAATCATACACAGTTTAATCCATAAATGCAAGAATATGAGGTAACAAAAAGAGAAATCAAATTTATAAAATCATTTGAAATTTGGTAGAAGAGATAGTCCAACATAATTTTATGCATATTTGGCTATTCTTCATGTCATAACATTTGTTCTTACTCAAGATATTTTTGCAACTGTAAATGAATGAATTGAAGGTTGAAGCAGAGTTGTATATTCTTGCATTTTCAATGTCTGGCTTTATCAACATGGCCAGATGCTGGACAAGTAGATACTTTTAGAAAGAGAGGATTAGTACCAAGTCAAGTTATTACCAAAATTTTATTTTCCACATACCACCAGAGTAGCCCACATGCTCAAAGAACTTCCAAATATTCCAAAACTTATATTGTGGCATAGGAAAATATTTTTAAATCTTCATTTACTCTTGACAATCGCTTTAACTTGAAAAATTCTAAAGGCTTTACAGGACACCAATTTGATGTATGTATTAAATTTTTTTTAGACTCTAAGAATCAAGTATTACACCCTCTATAAACTATAGTGTACTGAGTAAAAATTTTAACATGAACACTGATGTTGGCATGATACATCCTCTAGTACCACATTTGTTTTGGGGAGACTAGATCTTGTGACCTCATGCTTAACCACAGGAATCTCTCGCTAATCAACTAGAACCCTAGGCTTATGCATGTGCTAAAATTACTATAATCCATGAGAGCACATTTCTTTCAAGAATTATTTGAATTTTTTTTTATATCAATCTTGCAAATGTTGTCAAACGAACATTGCACAGGAAGCTCTCGCTAATCAACTGGAACCCTAGGCTTATGCATGTGCTAAAATTACTATAATCCATGAGAGCACATTTCTTTCAAGAATTATTTGAATTTTTTTTTATATCAATCTTGCAAATTTTGTCAAACGAACATTGCAAAGTTGCAAAATGCAACTTTGACAACTTTTTCCTATTCCTTGCAATCTACACAATTATGTGTCAAGTCTTCACTAAAATTCACCAGAGACCTCAATAAGGGTGGAAACATAATTCCAACCTTCCTTATACACTCTTGACCTCATCATGACATCATCACCACACATGTGTCAATTAGAAGGATTTACAACTTCTTAGGCTTAATTGCACTTCCTAAAAGGTCCTAAGACCCAAACTATACACATCTTATCTAACCTATGCTATCATCAACATGACCTTAAGATTGACTCAAGATTACCATAACCAAAAATTCCATAAGACACACACACACACACACACACACACACACACACACACACACAAGTAAACTAACTAGATTGAAAAAACAACCTATGGGTGCTCCTGCACCATACTCCCCCTATGCACAAATGCTATGGAATATGGGGAGATATCAAAGAAAAATCAATGTCATACTTCTTGAAATTACCTTCTTCCACCCATGTAGCCTCAAACTCTAGTTTTCCCTTCCATTGTATGAGGTGTTTTGTGTACACCTTGTGCCTAGTAGACTTCTTCACTCTGGATTCCAAGATCATGTCTTCTTGAAGCTTGTCCCTACAAGGTACAACTACAGTAATCACATCCTCCCATACGTCATTACTATTCAGATTCATATCAGTTAGTGGTCCTTTGTACTTGATCAAGTCAGCCACATTAAACACTGGTGAAATACTTAAATCTGCAGGAAGCTCCACCTTGTAAGCATTCTATCCATACTTAGCTATCACCTTGCATGGTTCCACTCTCTTCATTTGAAACTTTGTTGGCACTCCTTTCTGTAACCTAGATTTTTTGAGATGTACCATGACATAGTCACCTACTGCAAATTGTATATCTTTCATAGATATGTCAACTTTGGCTTCCAACTATTGAGTAGCTTCAATGATAGTCTTCTTCACTTTCTCATGAATCTCTTTCATAGTTTGAGTGAAATCCTCTGCATGACCACCTCTATGATCTATAGCTCCTAGATCTCTGAACTCACATACACCCCTTGGATGCATTCCATATACTATCTCAAAAGGACTTCTCCCTTTTGTCCTATACACAATATTATTATATGCATATTCATCTTGTGCAATAAATAAGTCCCAAGTCTGACCATACTCCTTGGTTAGGCATCTGAGAAGGTTACCTAACACTCTATTGATCACTTCAATTTGAGCATCTGTCTTTGGATGGTAAGCAGAACCAAAAGAAAAATCAGTTCCCAATCTTTTCCATAGAGTCTTCCAAAAGTGACTCATGAACTTAACATCTCTGTCAGACACTATACTTAGGGGTAGCCCCTGTATTCTAACAATCTCCTTGAAAAATATATGAGCAATGCAACTAGAATCATGAGTGGTCTTACTAGGGATGAAATGACCCATCTTTCTAAATATATCTGCCAACACATAAACACTATCCAACCTTGTCTTGGTCTTGGGAAGACCCACAACAAAATCCATGCTAATGCACTCGCATGGTTTATTGGAAATGGGTAAGGGTTGATACAAACCTGCATTACTAGCTTCCCCTTTGGATTTCATACAAACCACACATTGTGCCACATACCTTCTAATATCTCTTGGCAATTTGGGCCAATAATAAAACCTCTGTACCAAATCCAGTGTTTTGTTGATACCAAAATGCCTACTCAAGCTACCATTGTGCTTCTCCTGAATGAGATTTTCTCTCATTGATCCTTTGGGAGCACATAATTTATTTCCCTAGAACAATATTCCACTCTATAATGTATACTCTGAAAATTGATTGTGGAAATGATTCTCAAAATCAGAACATACCTTATATTCTTCAGAAAAGTCTTCATCTTCTCCATAGAGATCCTTAAAACTCTATATCCCAATGCTTTGAAATTGTACTTCTTGCACTATCAGCATCCTTCTACTTAGTGCATCTTCCACCTTGTTCAATTATCCCTTCTTATGCTTGATAGTGAATGTAAATGCTTGAAGATACTCCATCCACTTCAAGTGCCTATTACCTAGCTTTTCTTGTGTTTTGATGTAGCTAAGTGCCTGGTTATCTGTAAACACTACAAACTCCTTAGGTAGGAGATAATGTCTCCACTTCCTAAGAGACTGCACTAGAGCATATAGCTCTAAATTATAATCAGAGTACTTGTTTTCCTCATTGAGATTTTCACTAAAGAAAGCTATAGGTCTACCTTCTTGGCTTAGTACTCCTCATACTACAATTCCACTTGCATCACACTCCAATGTGAATAGCTTATCAAAACTAGGTAAGAGAAGGATGGGTTGGGTAGCCACTTTTTGCTTCAACTTCTCAAAACCCTTCTCTACTTCAAGAGTCCATTTAAAATTAGTCTTTAAACCACCCTTGATGGTATCAAGCACTAGTGCACAAATTCCACTAAAATTTCTTATAAACTTTCTTTAAAATTGAGCTAACCCATGAAATCTCCTTACCTCTATCCCTGTGGTTTGTGTAGACCAATTTATAATATCTTCCACCTTGCTTGATTCTATCTTCAATCACCCTTGGGATACTACAAGCTCCAAATACACAAGCTCTTGCTTGAAGAATTCACACTTCTCTAGATTGATGGATAACTTCTCCTCCTGCAACCTTTTAGGTACCATCTCCACATGCTTTAAATTTTTATTTGGTGTCAACTGAAGATGAGTATATCATATAGATATGATACCACAAATATCCCTATGAAATCCTTAAGCACTTCATTCATGAGCCTCAAGAATGTGCTAGGGGCATTTGAGAGGCCAAATGATATAAATCTCCACTCATACAACCCATCAGTGGTCTCAAAAGTTATCTTCCATTCATCCCCATCTTTGATTCTAATCTGGTGGTACCCACTTTTGAGGTCCAACTTAGTACAGTATTTTTCCCCTCCAAGATAGTCCATCAAATCCTCAATTCTAGGAATAGGAGCTATGTATCTAATTGTAATCCTATTAATAGCCCTTGAGTCAGTGCAAATTCTTCACTTACCACCTTTCTTGGATGCTAAGACTACATGTACAACACATGGACTGATGCTCTTCTTGACTAGTTCTTGGTCTAATAACTCCTTCACTTCTCTAGCCACTTCTAGGTTCTTCTCTGGTGTGATCTTGTATGTTGCCTTATTGGGCAATGAAGCCCCTGGTATGAAATCAATCTAATGACTAATAGCCCTTAAGGACCTGTTTGGCATACCATGAGCCTGCACATGTGTGTGCTTGAAAGTGACCTCTAAATTAGGCATAAACACAACATGGTCATTTCTCAATCATCTAATTTGCAAAATTGAACATGAATTGTCCATTCCACAAATGTGATTGAATCGACCTGTTGCCTCCTATTTAGTTGGGGTTTTTTAATTACTCTCAGAACGAGAGCCAACAACCATGACCATTGCTAAAATGAAGGATTTTAAAGCATTATAAAAGCTAAAATTAAAACTAAACTATGTGAGAAATGTCATTACAATCTAAGAATGAAAGTACATAGTTTAAGCTAAGAACTTGGAAAGATGATAGAATTAAGTTATTTGATGTATAAAAAAACTAATTTAAGATGCAAAATACTATTACTCTAAATGAAATTAAGCTAAATTATGCAACAAAAGCTTGAAAGTGAGAAAATTAAGACAAGAATTGGCTATAGTTTAGATACTCTCAAAATGCTCCTCTCAAATGAAGAAAATGAAGTCCATAATATAGAAGAACCTGGAAAGAGGATGAAGAGTTTCTTGGAAAGAAATAGCTAACTCTTCATCTCCATGGAGGAGGGTGAGACAAAATGAGGAATTATTTAATTAAAGAAATGAATTATTGCCACATGAGTGGCTTTTCATATGGAATTCATTTTTTGAGGATAATCCATTCAAATAATTAAATAACTATTCAATTCCTTTTGATGTGTATTAGCTTAAGGGGGTGGAATTAATTTAATTTAAAAGCACTTAGGACTTTAGAATTAAATTAATTAATCAATGGGATTTTTAGCTAATAAACCTTGAAAATTTAGGAATTATATATAGTGTGAGATTTATGCAAATTCAGGTTTCCTGCATTTCAATTAAAGTGAATTATGAAGGAGAATTTGCCTAGTACAATACGACTTTGATGATGAAAAAATGCACCAAAATTGATTAGAATTGTAAGGTGCCAATTTTGGGGTGTTACAACACATACCCTACATAGGAAACACATCACAAATAAACTTGTCTTTGTATCCTCCAATGGATAATTCCAACCAAGTCTGCTCATTCACTGGGACACTTTTCCCTTTATTTAACCATGTCACTTTGTATGGATTAGTATGGGGTATCTTCTCCAAATTAAGATTCTTTACTTCCTCCCCTAAGATGATGTTATCAGTGGACCCTGAATCCACTACGACTTTACACACTTTCCTAAGTATTTTTCATCTCACTCTAAATAAGGCTCTTCTTTACTTTGGCTCCTCATTGATTGGTTGTCTGATTAGGACCCTTCTAAACATCAAGTCTTCCCCCATTTCTGATTCAATATGACTTATCCCAGGTGACTTGATACTCATGGTGTCTTCTTGAAAATATCCTATCGTCTTCTCTGTATTAAAAGAAGTTGCTTTCTCAGGGCACCTATAAGTAGGATGACCCATCTGTCCATAGTTATATCACTTCATTCTAGAAAAGTAGGAATTATGTCTACCTACTCCTCTTCCTCTATTAGAACCCCCTTGAGTTCCTCTACCTCTTCCATGACCTCCTCTAGGATTGGTCTCATTACCATGCTCAGAAAGTTTAAACTCTCCTTGGTTTCTCTTATTAGTCCCTCTACCTTGGTATCCTCCTCTATGTCCTCTTTGGTCCCTTCCTCTTCCTCTATTCTTATAACTCTGATCTTGCCTTCTTCTACTCTTTTTTTCAATCTTTATAGCCAATTGATAACATTGGTGCACTGTTTTGGGACTAAGAAGAGTCATCTCTTATTGGATATTCCACTTCAACCCATTAAGGTATCTGGCCACCTTAAGGCTTTCATCCTCAGTGACATTTGGTCTCATGCACAACTTCTGAAATTCCTTACTGTAGGAATTTACATCAAGGCCCTTCTGTCTTAAGCTTTGTCTCTTCTTGTGCATTTGTATTTGATAATCATCTGGCATGTATGCCCCCATCACTTTTTTAACCATTCCTTTCCAAGTTGAAATTGGTTTCTTACCTTCTTTTTCTCTCTCTTACTGAATGAACTTCCACCATGTCAAAGAAGAGCCTCTAAGCCTTGATTTTTCCACTTTGATCTTCTGAGCTTCTATAACCCCATCACATTCAAAGTGATTTTCCATGCCCTTAATCTAGTCCATAACTAGATCTGCCTCTATCTTCCCACTAAATGGTGGTATTCCTTAAAGTGCCTTCCCACTCATAGCCTTCAATGCCTTCAAGAAAGACTCCTCTTGCAATACAGGGTTAGGTTTAGGAATCTTTTCTTCCTCTGCAACTTCTTTACCCTTAGATTATTTCCCTTCCAACTTGTCACTAACCTCATCAGTCTTCGTCTGCACTGCACTTAGTACTTTTTCAAGTTGAGCTATTATTCCCTTAATAACTTATTATCTTACTCCTATTCATCAACCTTCTTGGCCAGTTCCACATTAGTCACCATGATTATGGACCCACTAGAATTACAATCTGACATACACTAGCAATCCCAAATCTCTTTGGGGCTCTGATACCAATCTGATAGGGAGGTTGGATGAATCACTCACTGGTTCATGCTCTAAGTTTTTCTTGGAAGACTTCTATTGTGTCTTTCTCCACCACTTGTTAGCTATAGGATCTCCTCCTTCCTAGGATCCCCTGGTTCTTCTTGCCAGCCCAACTATCAACAAAGTTCCTTCTATCAAGTCAACACTTGATGCAATCTTGTAACACTATCCATTATCCCTTATACTACCTTAAAGCTTCCAACCTCCAAATTATTGAAATGCTTTTATAGAGGTGTGGAGGTTCTTCTAAAATTTTAAGTCCATCCTACTAGGGGTATTAGGAATCCACCTAGTTCCACTTGCAAGTCGCTTTCACCAAACTCCCTAGTTAGGCATAAAAGGCTACTGGCCCTATTAGGTATCCTTCTCTAAGAAATTAGGATTTTTACCTAAATCCTTCCAAAGAAACCCCCAATCTTTTCTTGGGATTCTTGGTTCATATGCCCACCCCTCAAGGATTTTTGGGGTCTTGGGGTCACAACTGTCTGTATAATGCCCTAACTGGAAAATGAGCAAAATTAAGGCTTTTTAGGCCTTTCCTAGCTCCTTTGCAACTTTCTAAGTTTTTCCTTCATGAATGGATTGGTAGAGTCTCTCCCTCTTCACCAAACCTTGGTAAGACTCATATATTCCTTCTCCAAAAGGAATTTTTTTCTCTAAGTAACTACCTCTACAAATTAAGTCTTTGCATTGTGGTCTTTTCGAGTCGGGCTCACCTCTGGCTCACCTAGGGAAAGAATCCAAAAATATCTCCTTGGATTTCAAAGTCCCGAACTCCTGGAATATGTACACACATGGATTCTAGTAACTATTCCCAAAGGACCATACAATTTTTATGGTGGGAGAATGAGCTAGCACTCCATTGTTTACAAATTGTCTCGTTCAGACCAGTGACAGTGTAGATCACAAAATATTTACAAGAAGTTCTAAAAATTAAAAAAAAGACTATCTAATACCACAAAAAATTCAAATAACACCTAGTCTAACATGTGCATGGGTTATAGTACCAAAACTAATCCATCAAAACCCTATTGTAATCAAGAACTTCAAAACTGCACACAAATTCACATAATTGTATTGCTTCTCCAAAAACTATGTCCGTACACTGAACATCCAACCTTGCTACAAGGTCAAGGTTCCCCTTAAATAGGGTAGTGAAGTGGTTATCAACCCCTTAGAGAAGATTTTGTATGAGTTTTCCAATCTTGCAAATGTCGTCAGAGCAACATTGCAAAGTTGCAAAGTTGTAAAATGCAACTTTGACAACTTTTTCCCATTTCTTGCAAACTACACAATTATGTGTCAAATCTTCACTAAACTTCACCAAATACCTCAATAAGGGTTGAAACGTAATTCCAACCTACCTTAGGCACTCTTGAAATCATGATGACATCATCACCATACATGTACCAATTAGAAGGCTTAACAACTTCTTAGCCCTAATTGCACTTCCTAAAAGGTCCTAAGACCCAAACTAGACACATCCTATCTCACCTATGCTATGGTCAACATGTCCTTAAGCTTGACTCAAGATTAACATAACCAAACATTCCATAAGTCAAAAAAATGCAACTAAAATAACTAGATTTCCAAAATAACATATGGGTTCTCCTTCACCATTCTTGGTGAAATGAAAGTAGGAAAAATGTACCTTAAGACTTTAGAAATATAGGACAGATGGATTTTTTGTCATTTTTACCACCAAGCCCTAGTCAAGCATCCCTTATGTGCTTGGTTATATTTTAAAGAAATTTGGTGTAGAATAAAGTTTGGGGAGTGGCTAGATATTTTTTCATGTTGGATTTAGTATCATTAGGGATATGCAGACCTGTCTCGGTCATTGATCAAGCTTTGTGAATCCATTTATGAGTACCAACTTTGTTGAACAGACCTAATTAGGCCTATTAGGCCTCTAATTATAGTAAGAATTTCAAAATATAGAAGTAGATTCAAGGTCTAATTATTTTGTAGGAAGTATAATCCCATAAAGTGTATCTTAATCACTATTTTTTTTTGCAAGTCCTTTGAGACTTTAGAAAGTTAGCGTTTAAAACCCTTGTCTCGATGGTTGCTAGAATGATTGGTCTATGAGGCCTATAAGGAAAATTTTTCTTTTGAGGTTAATAGGAAAACCTAGGAGTCTTATGAGGGTCCTGACCTTCATGTATATGATTATTTTAACCCTAGATCACTCCCTAACAAAAAAGGTGAATGAGTTGTGCACAAGTAGTGATTGGAAGGAGAGATATTGAAGGATCATTTGTCATGAATTTGGAGACACGCTAGTTTAGTGTGAGTGGAAAGAGTTTGTTTACAATATTTCCTACACAAATGAAATAAATGTTGAATTAGGAGGGTCCTTGTCAGAAGTTTGAAGAGGTCCATAAGGAAGGAAAAAGGAGATAGTCAAAATAGTGATCACATTGGTAAGTGGTTGAAGACTTAGTAGTTTTGGCTCATAAACAACCTTACCTTGCTCCACTCTGCATCATAGTGGTATCAAAGAGGGTATAGGTCTTTGAAGAGAGTTAGTATATGTTAAGAGGGTCTCATCAAGAGGATCAAGGGTCTAATCAAGAAGCTCAAGACATGCCTCCCAAGGGGATTACCACTGAGGTCCTAAGAAGGTTCCAATAAAGAGAGGAACAAAATAAGAAACTAGAAGAGGAAGTTAGAAGGTTGAAGGGTAAAGAGAGGGAGTTCTCTGATGGAGAAGAGGAATTGGGGGATGAGGAAGAAGCCATTAGTAAGGTAGAGGTTCTTACAGAACATAGATACTTCATTGATGCTCTTAAAATAATGGGAAGAAAGGCCTCAGATGGAATAGGATACATCCCTACCTTTAGTGGGAAAATGAATCCAGATGAAGTAAGGGATTGGATTGAAGAAATGAGAATTCACTTTGAGTATGAAGAACTTCTTGAGAACCATAGGTTGAAGATAGCCATATCTAAGATGAAGGGTTATGCCTTGATGTGGCAGAACTGATGAACTATAACTGATTAAATATTTGAGGATGATAAGTTCATGATCACCGAGATGCAAAAGCGAATGCGAGAAATTAAATTAGTTAATGTATTGTATTGTCATTGATGTCAACTTGATATAATCTAATTGGCCATACACATATTTTCATAGACTTCAAAAAGTTGTAGAGACAGAGTTTATGCAATCGGTAAAAGATAAAAGTTTAGTAGACACCGAGTGATAGTAAACACCAACAGATAGTGCACACTGATGGACAAAGAACACTAAGAAGTTCACAGTGTATAGCGAGCACCACAGTAATCGAGCATAATTGAATTTGTCACCAAGGACAACTGGAGTCATTAACTGAGCTAACTGAAGTTGATCACTGATCAGAACTAAAGATAGAGAATGAAAAAAACACTTAGCTGGAAGGAGCTATATTTAGAGTTAACTGATTGATTGCTTTATTCTTAATGATCAGTTGAACTAAAGAAAAGAAAGAGACTTAAAGCATGTTTTATTCATAGATAATGAGGAGAGATTTGAGGAATAAAATTGAAGGATACATTTATGGATTAAATCAAGCATGGAAAGCTTTACGGATCAAGAAGTGATCTATGATGAAAACAAGAAGATTGAATGGCTAAATCATGTCTATATAAAGAGACAAGTAATTAATTATTAATAAGAGGAATGCTGAATATAATTCCTGTGAAGATAGAAGTCTTCATGGAGATCTAATCATACATGTTGAATAACAGAGACAAATAAATACTGCAGACATGGAGAAACAAAAGCAAGAGAATTCACTGAGAAGAACAAAGAGGGGAGCTAAGGTATTGAAGAGAACATTGATTAGAGAGGTATTATGGACTAATAATAGATCTAAAAATCTGCAATTTAAAGTTGTATTATTGAACAGATCACTTACTATTTTAGTTTAACCATTGATTCAGAAAATCTCTTAACTAAGTGAGACTTAACCATCCTTATTGTATTGAGATACTCAAGAGTATCAAAAGGTTTTCTTGTTATCAACATAGTGAATTCTAGGTCAAAAGACAAAATATTATTTTTGAATCCTCTAACAAGGTCACACTTAACAGTGTGTTGGTAACCTTTAATAGGGTTGGCTCTTCACCGAGCTCACTTCAGAAGAGTGAAAATTTTGGGTTACCGATCCCAAGTGGTTTTTCTCTTAACATGGTTTTCACGTTAAAATCCATGTGTCAAATGTGTATTTATTTCATTTATTTGATAGTTTACTTTACACATTACTAAAACTAGATTGGTCGGTAAACACTAAGTTTAATTGTTGCTACTTGGTAAAGGCTAGTAAAAGATAAATTGTATATCTTACCAAGTAGTATATAATTGTTAGAATTACATAAGGCATACATCTTGAAGGATTGGAAGATAAATAGAAGATATTATATTTGTGATATATGTTTTGGTTGGATTATTGGAATTATTTTTATGGCCGCTGATTCACCCCCAGTTATTCTAACAATTAGTATTAGAGATTTGGTGCTTGGAAGAGAGTTTAAAGACTCAAGCTAAAGATCAAAAGATGATTAAAAGGGATGTACCTTAGTTGAACAAAGAAAAATTTGCATCATGACAAAGCAGGATAAGAATCCATCTATCAAGTACTAGAAATGATGTCACACAATACTTGGATGTTGAATATGTTGCACCTACTAGACCTCTAACTGTTGATCAATTGAGAGAGAGACATGAAGACAATTCTATGATGATAGAACTTGCTTCTTCACTATTTGATGCTGAATTTGAAGATGTCAAATCATGCACCACTGCAAAACAAATGTGGGACAAACTCAAGCTAGTACATGGAGGAGACACTAATGTGTTGAGAGCTAAAGATGAAAGCCTAAGAAGAAAGTTTGATGACCTAAGAATGAAAGAGGGAGAGATTATCACTCAGTACAGTAGAAGAATGAAAGAATTTGTTAATGCTATCCATGGAGTAGGAGGAGTACTTGAGGAAGAAATAGTTGTAAGTAAAATTCTAAGAACCTTACTGCATGTTTATGTTATTAGAGTATCTTCAATTCAATAAATGAGAGCAGTAGAAAATAACAATGTTACTCTTGATAGGTTGGTTGGTAGACTTCTTTCATTTGAGATGAACAACTATGACAACAATGTATTACCAAGTATTGAGTCTACATTCAAATCTTCTATGGAAATAAGAAAATCTAGTCATAAACAGACTATGAGAAATGATAGTGAAAGTGATAGTGATGAACAAGAACTTGATGAAATTGAAGCACTAATGGCTAGAAGATTGCAAATATGTAAAGGAAGATACCAAGGTAAATTACCATTAATCTATTTTAATTGCAAAGAAATTGGAAATTTTTCTGCTAGATGCTCTAACAAGAGAAAGGATGAAAGAAAAAATGATAGATCTTATGAAAAGAATCTTGACAGAAGGGATGAGCGAGACTACAGAAGAAACTGATACTCTGACAGGAGAGATAATTGAGACTATAAGGACAAAGGCAAGAAGGCTTGTTACCTGGTTGAGAACATAGCTGAAAATTCCACTACTAATTCTGATGAAGATGTTGAGGTAGTATTTGTTGCTATGAAGGATGCTTTAGATGAAGAAGAAAGGTATGTTGAAACTCCACTCATATCTAAAGTTAGCAAAAATCATGTATAGATTATTGATAGTAGCTATACTCACCACATGACTAGAGATAAGGAAAAGTTTGAAACTTTTTGAATATTATAATGGTGGATCAGTTAGGATGGGTAATGACTCACCTTTCCCAGTTGAAGGAAAAGGAACCATCATGTTGAATAATCTGATTAGTTGTGAAAATTCATATTGGTTGAAAGGACTTAACTATAATCTGTTAAGTATTTCACAGCTGAACAACATAGGTCACCGAGTTGCATTTGAGAACAAAATGTAAAAGATATATAATGGAAAAGGTTAGGATAAGCAAGAAAATAAAATTAAGAGGCTTACCGAGCATGTCAAAACCTAACCATGTCATGTGCAAGAATTTTCAAAAAGGAAAAATAACAGTCTAGTTTCAAGAGAAAAACCTATACATGTAATGTTATTCTATAGTTAGTCCATACTGACTTATGTGGACCAATGAGAACACAGAGATATTATGGTGATAGATACTTCATTCTATTTGTTAATGATTATTCTAGGATGATGACTATCATGTTCTTAAAAGAGAAATCTAAAGCATTTAAGATGTTCAAATGGTATAAAGCTAAAGTTGAAAAACAAAGTGGAAAAGAACTGAAATGTTTAAGTTTAGATAGAGGAGGAGAATTTATTTATGATGAATTCACTAACTTTTGTAATGAGCATGGGATTACAAGAAAAATTTATGCACCAAGAACACCACAACAGAATGATATTTATGAAAGGAGGAATAGATCAATTGTTGATTGTGCCATAACACTAATAATTGGAAAGGCATCAAACAAACATTTTGGATGGAAGTTGTAAGTATTGTTGTCTATACACTAAACCAAGTTCAATGGAAGAAAGACACTAATAAGACACTTTATGAGCTATGGTATGGATACACACAAAATGTGAGTTACTTTAGAACTTTTGGAAGTCAATGTTATATATCAAAAGATGATAGAAATGGGAAACTTGACTCTAAAAGTGATGAAGGAATATTTCTAGGATATTCTACTAAAAGAAAAGCTTATAAATGTCTTAATGCATATTCTAACAAAATCATTGAAAGTGCAAATGTTAAAGTGGATGAATTTGCTAAGAAAAATGATGAGGAAAGTATAAAGGAACTGAAAGATTACAACAAATTTGTTTACATTGAAGAACTTGACACTCTACCTGAGAAAAAGTGTAGCACTATCGAGCGATAGAAAAATGTAACTGAGCAACAGGCTATACACACCAAGAATAAGTAAAATACTCACAATGCTGAACCAAGCAATGAAGATCAAAATGAAGTTCAAAATGATCATTAGAATGATGAACAAAGATCTGAACTTGTACTTGATAGATATATCAGAAGACACCATCCACATGACCAAATCATTGGAGACAAAATAGATGGAATGAGAACAAGAAGTAAGTCACTTAACACTAGATGCTTGATTTGTGATTTTGAGCCAAAATGTGTTAATATTGCACTTGAGAGTCAAGAGTAGGTTAGTGCAATGAATGAAGAGATTAAACAGATTGAGAAGAATAAAACATGGACATTAGTACCCATACTAAGCGATAAAAATGTCAGTGGTACCAAATAGATTTTTAGAAACAAACTGAATGAGAATGGAGAAGTCACAAGGAACAAAGCATGACTGGT
The DNA here is from genome assembly GCA_018584345.1 of Thuja plicata. Classification (NCBI taxonomy): domain Eukaryota; kingdom Viridiplantae; phylum Streptophyta; class Pinopsida; order Cupressales; family Cupressaceae; genus Thuja; species Thuja plicata. The sequence goes on along the minus strand of MU223547.1, from coordinate 4,394,951 downwards.
ATGCAAAGGGTATGCACAAGAAGAAGGTATTAAATATGGATAAACCTTTGCACCTATTTCTATACTAGGAGTAAGAATTCTACTTTTTGATTTTACTTTCAAAGGCTTCAAAGTATACCAAATAGATGTTAAATCTACATTTCTAAATGGAAGACTAGAACATGAGGTATACATTGAACAATCTGAAGGGTTTTTTAATCCTAACAAGAGGAACACGGTTTGTAGACTACAAAAAGCCTTGTATGGATTGAAACAAGAACCAAGAGCATGGTATGAAATACTTCACTCTTATCTCATTAGTATTGATTTTTTAGAACAAGTGATAACAATAATCTGTATTTGAAAGGAGATATTGATGATAAGATTTTGATTGCTGAGATATTTGTTGATGATATCATATTTGGAGGTAATAATATGTTATGCAAGTCATTTTCTAATGAAATGAGAAAATAATTTGAGATGTCAATGTTTGTAGAGATTAAATTTTTTCTTGGTCTACAGATTCTACAACAGGATGAAGGCATCTACATAACACAATCCAAATACATCAAAGAAGATCTAGAGATATACAAGATGGATGACTCCAAACCAATTGGAAAAAATATGGAAACCAGATGAAAATTGACAAAGGAAAACAAGACAACTAAGGTAAATCAGACCTTATACAGATTTATGATTGGAAAACTAATGTATGTTGTACACACTAGACTGGATATAGCACATGCAGGATGTATAGTTGCAAAATTCTCTACTAATCCCAAGGAATCACACATGACTGTTGTTAAAATAATTTTGAGATATCTGAAGAATACCGAAGACTATGGTTTGTGGTATAATAAAAAAGGCAAATTTGAGCTACAATTTTATATCGATGTTGATTGGGTTGGAAAACTAGATGATATAAAGAGAACAATAGGAGGAGCATTCTTTATGGGTGACAGACTTGTCATATGGATAAGAAAAAAGAAAGGATGAATATCTCAAACAACCATAGAAGCATAATATGTGGCCGCTCCTACAAATTTCTCTAACATTTCATGGATCAAGCAATTGCTAAAAGGTATAAATATGGAAATTCTTAACCCAGTAATTATCTATTGTGATAATACAAGTGTAATCAACATCTCAAAAAACCTGTGACGCATGCTAAAAAAAACAGATAGCTCTTAAGTCTCATTACTTGAGGGAACAAGTATAAGAAAAAGAGGTGATACTAGACTATGTACAATCCAAAGAACAACTAAAAGACATATTCACAAAGCCATTGCCAAAAGATACATTTGAGTACCTGAGGAATAGACTAGGGGTTCGTCCCTTGTCTACTGGTCACTAAGCTGACCTGGAGGCTACATTAACCTACACATAATTAGAAGATCAATCATATTGATGCAAGATAAGATATGGACTACAATGAAATATCAGTACAAGAAGGTACATATCTAAACCACACACATAGATATTGTAGGCTACTAAAGAGTTGTATTGTTGATGGAGAGGAGATTCATTGATATATTTTTATTTGGCATTGCTTTCAAAGGGAGAGAAGTATTCAATGAAATATCTATTATGATCATACAAAAGAGAAATATCCATCAGAGAAAAGAACATCATTCAAAGGGAGAGAAAATATTAGAGAACAAAGTTTCTATAAAGGGAGAGAAAGATCCAAGAAAGATTCAAAGAAACAACCATCCATCAAAGGGAGAGAATTGGAGAAAAGTTAACAATGCATATCTATCCAAAAAAGGGAGAAGAGATTCTACAACAAAGGGAGAGACAGAAGAAGAAGGAAGAATTGCTAGACCTATCCAGTGAAGGGAATGAAGAAAAGGGAGAGCACTCTGCAAGAATCAATTCTAAGCTAGAAGAGCTTACCGAGGGTCAGATATTTGAATTAGTTATAGAAAAATAATTTTGGTATGATATGGCATGCTTCATATTGCATATTTCATAGTATGCTTCCATCAATTCCAAAGGGAGAAATTGATGAACTATAACTGATTAAATGTTTGAAGATGATAAGTTGATGATCACCAAAATGCAAAAGTGAATGCAAGACATTAAATTAGTTAATGAATTGTATTTTCATTGATATAAACTTGATATAATGTGATTGGTCATACACATATTGTCATAGAATTCAAAAATTTTAAGAGACGATGTTTATGCAATTGGTAAAAGATAAAAGTTTAGTATACACCAAGTGACAGTAAACACCGATGGAAAGTGCACACCTAAAGATAGAGAACATCAAGCAGTTCACAATGTATACCAAGCACTGTAATAACCGAGCATAACTGAAGTTGTCACCAAGGACAACTCGAGCCAATGACCAAGCTAATTGAAGTTGATCAGTGATCATAACTGAAGATAGATAAAGACAAAACACTTAGCTTATAGGAGCTATATTTAGAGTTAACTGATTGATTGCTTTATTCTTAATGATCAATTGAACTAAAGAAAAGAAAGAGACTTAAAGCATGTTTTATTCATAGATAACAAGGAGATATTTGTGGAATAAAACTAAAGGAGAGCTTTACGGATTAAAGCAAGCATGGAAATCTTTATAGATAAAGAAGTGATCTACAATGAAAAGAAGAATATTGAATGGCTAAATCATGTCTTTATAAAGAGACAAGTAATTAATTATGAATAAGAGGAATGTTGAATATAATTTTGGTGAAGATAGAATTCTTCATGCAGATCTAATCATACAGGCTGAAGAACAGAGCCAAATAAATTTTGCAGACACCGAGAAACAAAGAAGGGAGAAAAGGTATTGAAGAGAAAATTTATCAAAGAGGTATTATGGACTAACAACACACCTAAAAATATACAAGTTAAAGTTGTATTATTGAACAGATCATTTAATGTTCTAGTTTAACCATTGATTCAGAAAATCTCTTAACCGAGTGAGATTTAACCATCCTTATTGTATTGAGATACTCAAGAGTATCAAAGGGTTTTCTTGTTGACATCATAGTGAATGCTAGGTGAAAATACAAACTTTTAGTTTTGAATCCTCTAAGAAGGTTGCACTTATAGTTTGTTTGTAACCTTTAACAGGGTTGGCTCTTCACCGAGCTCACTTCAGAAGAGAGAAAATTTTGGGTTATCGGTCCCAAGTGTTTTTTCCCTTAACAGGGTTTCCATGTTAAAATCCATGTGTCAAATGTGCATTTCTTTCATTTATTTGATAGTTTACTTTAAACATTACTAAAAATGGATTTGTCGGTAAATACCAAGTTTAATTGTTGCTACTCGATAAAGGCTAGAAAAAGATAAACAATATATCTTACCGAGTAGTATATATTTGTCATAATTACATAAGGCATACATCTTGAAGGACTGAAAGAAACTAGAGGATATTATATTTGTGATATAAGTTTTGGTTGGATTACTGGAATTATTTTTAAGCGCACTGATTCACCCCCCTCTCGGTTATTCTAACAGGAACTGTGTGCAGGATGAAAGGATAAAATCAAAGAGAAATCAGATTTCCTCATAGCCTAAAATGGTGGCCAAGATTAAGGAGGTGTATGTTCCTTATTAATAAGAAGTCCAATTGTATAGGAAGATACAAGTTCTCAACGTAAAGGAGATGGATGTTTGTTCTTACATGGAAGAGTTTCACAAAATCAGTTTGAGATTACGATAGGATGAAGAAGAAAAATAAAAATTTGCTAGATACTTTAATGGTTCAAGTATAGTATTCAAGATGAATTAAGCCTTCTATCCCTTGATATAATACACAAGTTCTATCAATTAGCACTAAGTGTAGAATAAAAAATAAAGAGGAAGAAAGATCAAAATAATAGAGGAAGAGGGGGAAGTAAGTTTAGAGGAAGAGGAGAATCCAATGGTAAAGGTTAGTCACCAAGACCCTAAGGAGATAGAATCCAAGGAGAGCAGAAAGGAGACTTAACTTTTAGAGATAATTTTAGAGGAATAAGATCAGGAGGGAGAGGAGGATTTGGAGGTAGAAACCCTGGTCCCTTAAGGTGTTACAACTGCAATCAAGTTGGACACCCTTCTCATAGATGCCCAGAGAGATTGGTATCAAACATTTAAGGTGAAGAACAATCCAATTGATTCAAGATGATGCATAAAGTGTCAATCCTCCATCCAAGGAGTTGGATCTAGAAGAAGGGGTATGTCTAATGATGAAGATGACTTTTTTGAAGTTCCCTGTTATACAAGAACCATCTAAGAGGAAGACATTATTGAAAACCTCATGCAAAATTCATGGAAAGGTATGTAAAATTTTGATTTATTCTCGTTCAAAAAATAATCTAGTATCTCTTAGAATGGTATAAAATCTAAAGTTAACAAGAATACCTCATCCTTGTCCTTGTCCTTGTCCTTACAAAGTGTCATGGTTAAATAGGAATCAACAAACTATAGTACATGAAAAATCTTGGGTAGATTTTCCAACTGGGGATTATAAGGATAAAGTATTATGTGATATAGTGGAGATAGATTCATTTAATTTACTATTAGGTCACCCTTGGAAATATGATCTAGAAGCCCAAAATGATGGATAGAGAAACACATATACAATCCTTAAGAACAGTTTGAAGTACAATATGAAACCCCTTCCTGATGGCAAGGTTGACAAACTAAAGGAAACAATAGCCACCCTAGTAAGGGAAAATGAATGATACAAATAATAAAGGAAGCATATGTAAGATATGCCTTGATCCTAAAACCAAAAGATAAGGCAATTACAACAGAGGAGAAGTAGATTCCTATTGAAGTGCAAAAATTGTTAGATACCTATCATGGGGTAGTTGCAGAAGATTTTCCCAATACCCTCCCACCCATTAGGGACATAAGTCATCAAATTGAATTAATACCAAGATCATCTCTACCCAACAAAGCTACATATAAAATGACACCATCTTAGAATGTAGAGAATTCTAGACAAGTTTTATATTTGTTAGAGAAAGGCCTAATACATAAGAGTATAAGTCCTTGTGTTGTACCATCAGTGATGGCCCCTAAAAAGGATGCCAAGTGGGGGCTCTGTACAGACTTTAGGGAATTGAATAAAATAAAAATAAGGTACAAATTTCCTATACATAGGATAAAATATTTATTGGGCCAGTTGGGGGTGCTTCTTATTTCTCAATGATTAACCTTAAATCAGGCTATCGTCAGTTAAGAATTAGGCCTGGAAAAGGGTGGAAAACAACATTCAAGACCACAAAGGGACTCTATGAATGGATTCTCATGTCATTTTTCCTAATTAATGCCCCAAGTACTTTTATGAGGCTGATGAATGGAGTGTTGCATGACTTCAATTTCAAGTTTATTATTGTTTATCTTGATAATATATTAGTGTATAATAGAAGCAAGGAAGAAAAATTTGATAATTTAAACCAAGTATTGAGAAGGCTTCATGAACATAAACTAATGATTGATTTGGAAAAGTGTGTTTTTATGCAGGAAGAGCTCACATTACTTTTGATGGAAGAGTCAAATAAGACTTTTGAATACCATAAGTCTATGTGACACTATTTTTAAATTTGGTTCTCCCTGATTTCAATAAAGTATTCACTATTGAAACGGATGAAAGTAACTTGGCAATAGGGGTAGTCCTTAGTCAAGAAGGTAGGCTTGTAGCTTTCTTTTCAAAATATTTAAATGAATCCAAAAATAAATACTCTACTTATGAATTAAGTTAAATGAATCCAAATGAAGCATGTAGCTTAAGTTAGGCATGTAGCTTTTTTTTCAAAAAAGTTAAATGAAGCCAAAAATAAATACTCTACAATTTTTTATTTTGGTTCTCCCTGATTTCAATAAAGTATTCACTATTGAAACTGATGCAAGCAAATTGGCAATAGGCGCATTCCTTAGTCAAGAAGGTAGGCCTGTAGCTTTCTTTTTTAAAAATTTAAATGAAGCCAAAAAGAAATATTCTACTTATGATTTAGAGCTATATCATGTCATGGTACAAGCCTTCAAAAGGTGGCAACGTTATATCCTACCAAAGGAATTCATTGTATACACAGATAACCATGCATTAAGCTATTTGAATTGGTAGGAAAAATTGAGTTGCAAGCATATAAAGTGGGTAGAGAAACTCCAAGCATATACCTTTACAATCAAACATAAGAAGGTCCAAGAAAATAAATTAACAGATGCTCTCAGCAAGAGGATATCATTGGTACAAGAAGTTCAGTTAAAAAACATTGGCATTGATGCCTTAAAGGATATGTATGAAGGAGATGAAGACTTTGGTGAATCATATCAGGTTTGCACTAAAATAGTAGATGTTTATCATACTGATTTTTTAGAATATCTAATACAAGATGGTTTTATGTTTAAGGATGGATAGTTATGCATTCCAAAATGCTCAATGAGATATAATATTATAAAGAAAAAATATTATGGAAATATGAGTGGACACTTTGGGTTGGATAAAACATTTGAATTGACTAGGAGAAATTATTTTTGGCCTAGGATGCAAAATGATGTTAAAAAATTTGTGGAAACTTGTGTTATATGCCAAAGAGCTAAAGGTGTATCTACCAATCAAGGAATTTACCAACCCCTTCCTATTCCAACCAGACCATGGGAAAGAATAAGTATGGATTTTTTAATGGGTCTCCAAAGAACAAAGAAAGGGTATGATAATGTGTTTGTAGTAGTGGACAGATTTAGTAAAATGAGCCACTTTATACCATGCAAGAGTAAAAATGACACCTCTCACATTGAAACCTCTTTTTCAAATAAGTGGTTAGGATCCATGGCTTTCCACTTAACATTGTTTCAAATAGGGATGTCAAATTCCAAGGAAATTTTTGGAGAACTTTATGGAAAAAGATGGATACAAATTTGTCATTTAGTTTATCCTACCATCCTCAAACAAATGGTCAAACTGAAGTAGAAAATAGATCACTTATAAATCTATTAATATGTCTCACAAAACAATATGGATAGTCATGGGATGTTGTGTTACCACAAGAAAACTTTGCATTTAATGACTCCATAAATAGATCCACTGAAAAAACTCCATTCTAAGTCATGTATGGTATGCATCCTAGAGGAGTCATGGAGCTCAAAGACATGCCAAATGATGCCAAGGTAAGTGTAGAAGGAGAGGAGTTGGAAGATATGATTAAGAAGGTCCATGAACAGGTTAAAATATCTATGTAATAGAATACCGATAAGTATAAGAAGCAGGCAAATCAGAAAAGAAGGGTAGTTAATTTTCAGATTGGAGGTAGAGTATGAGCATGCCTAAGAAAGGGATGAATACCAAAAGTTAGACATACAAAGTTACAAATGAGAAAAATAGGTCCATGCACCATTATTCACAAGTTTGGTGACAATGCATATGAAATCACACAACCCCCTAACATTTCAATTTCTCTTATTTTTAACATCTCTAATCTCACTCCTTATAAAGGAGATGTGGGTACAAAGGACTCTTTATAGGTGGAAGAACGGTTTGAATGGCTCAAAGACTTACCCCCTAGTGAGCCTATGAAAATGGAGAAAATGCTCGACACCAAGGTAGTGAAGCAGACAAGAAGACACACATACAAGAATTATTTGGTCAAGTGGAAAGGGATCCTAGAAGTGGATGCTACTTGGATGGATCAGAAGGCCATTGAGAAACATGGCACAATATTGAATAAGTTACTCTCAAGTAGAACTTCATTTTTTTTGGCCAGGGAAGTATGGTGCAAGAGCACCTCTTCCATAGGGTACACTCTTGGAATTAATTGAGGGTACCTAAGGTTTCAATTTGTTCTATAGGTTGTGGTGGTTCCTTTGGACCTTTTCTTTTTAATAAAAGACCAACTTGTAAGACTGGTTGACACAAGGTGCACTTATAAACCTTATGGTCAAACTCAGTCAAAGGGTCTAAAAATGTTGAATTTTGTTGTTGAATTTAGGGTGTCTTAGGTTGTTTGGGGTCAAAATGTACCCATTTAGTGTCCTAGAGATTAATAGAGATTTTCAGTCATAAAAAATGCAAAATGTTGTCAAAGTTGCAAAAGTTGCTTGACAACTTTTACAACTTTTCTTGCAAAATTGTAAAACTCAATGATCAACTTCCTCAAACAGTTCATAAATTTTGAAATTTGGTTATGGGAATTGGTTTCAAGGTATGCCTGTAATCACCTAAAAATGGTCTACAAAACCCTAAGCCCTAATCTCTATCTCTCATCAAGAAAACCCTAATCTTGATCACCTTAAGTCATAACCTAAATACAATTCAACATCTTCAGTTTGATTTGACCTAAACCCTAGGCCTCATTCAATCATCGCACTTGATTTAATTATTTAAATCCTAAATCTCAAAATATTGGTAATTAAATCTTATGTCTTTTATTTAATTAATATCCTAGTATGTTGATTAAATAAATAGATAATTGTCAAGTAAAATTTAAAAATGAATATAAATTAATGAATTGAGTGAAAATGCATTAAAATCATCTAAATATTTAAAAAATGCATTTCTTTGTCATTATTTTAGTTGAATGAACATCAAATTGGAAAAAAAAAATTGTCCAGTTAACTAAGTCTCTTCTTCTTCTCATTTCAGAAACAATCTAGTTAACTGAGAAATGTCTCAGTTAACTCCTCTTTCAACTTTAGAACTTTCCGGAATGACTAATCAGTCAGTTCAGCTAACTAACTCTCTCAACTAATGGTCTTCCTTGCACATGGATTGTTCTTCTTTGAATCAATCTTGTCTGTTCCTTGACATTCAATCTCTATCATCGGTTAGAGAGATATTTTTCTATAAAAGAAAGCTTCATTTTCATCACAAAACACCCTCGTAATTTCAAGTAGATATATTATTTTGTCTTTTTCTCTCATGATCATTAAGCATTTAGTATTTTTAATATTCACATGTTTAAAGTATTTCAATTAATAACATAGGAACATCTGATTTGGGTTTTTAAAATGAACTAAGCTAATCATTGGATGAATCATCTTGTACTTTCACCATAGATTAATAGTCATTTGCAAATATTTCATTTATAGAGTGTCAAGCCACTGGGTTTTCAATGATCTAAGATAAAATTCATATTCCTGCCTACTAGAAGGCAATAGGTTTCTTTAGATTAATCTCTTGGTTTCATAGTTCTATTATTTCTTAGAATAACTATGCAATGACCTATTGAAGTGTGCATTGATATCTTAACCACATTTTTACACACACATTTATGGTGCCCACTCTGGGACACACAATCTCATTTCTGACCTCACATTTTGAGAAATTCATAAGTATCATTTTTATGTTCCGTACCTTCCATTGTCCAAGGTCGTACAATATTTTTGAAAGTGTGATACAAGTATGAACTTAAACTTGTATTATTTGCAGTATATTCTCATATTAGGACTCAGGGATACTTGTACAAGTATCTGTTGTTCTAGTTTCTAACAACAAGCTTTTCATTTAAATTTTTTTGACATATAATCGCTTACTGGTTTTTTGGTTTTCTGACCTCCACAACCGAACATCTTTTCAGTAGGCCAATTGATGCATTGAGAATTCTCTTTTGAAATACTCTTGGAGGATGATTGATGAAGAACCAAACATAAAAATATTAAAAATATCTTGCATCATACCTGATTAAGAATCAACGTAACTTTGTGTTTGTTTTTATTTAGATAGGAACCTAGCATGCAAGACATTAATTAAAGAACAATATTTTTGGCATGTTCAAAATGGAAATGATGTTATTATATTATGCTCTCACCCTTTCAGGGATGAATATAAATCTAGAGGAATGGTTATCATTTGTTTGCAGTATGATTACCTTGTAGAGGGCATGTCGCAGTGGGAGAAAGTAATCACCCTGTGAGAATGACCTAAGTGAGTACAGGATAAATCCAAGCCACTCCAAATCACTATAAATAAATAAATTCCTTGAGATTAAAGTCTCAGAAGATGAAGACATTAAAGTTTATACTCAGCTCTTTCCTAACACATATTAGGGCCCTCGGGTCTCAACCAAGTTTGCGTGACTACTTGTGCTAAGGTGATTTGTGGGGATATATGCCTCAATCACACTAGTGCAAACACAAAGGATGTATTCAAACAAAGGCCCTTATTAAGAACCCTAGAATAGAATCCTACCTTGTTCACCCCCAAAAGTGGGATAATCTAAGTGTAAGGGAGATAGTAACTCCCAAAAGACACTCACCATATCATGCCCCCATTAGCGTTTGGGGATGGATAATACGACATCACTAGACCCATTATTTGGCTGGTTTTGACTGTATTCTTATTAGCTCTTGGGTGCATGCTTAAGTTTGTGAGCAAGGATTTTCCACTCAGCCAACCTCCTTAAATCTAGTATTTTCTTGTTGTGCTTGGGTTACTTTATTCCACAATGTGTAAAATGTGATTAAAAGCCTAAAACATCAAAATCAAAAACTAAAATTTACAAGCAGAGAGTGAGGAAATTTTTTTTATGTACGACCTTGTATTTTGACTTGTACGAGTCAGGATCTTGTTCATATTTACTCGTATCACCATCTGAGAGTGATCGTATGAAGGTTTGCACTTTCTGCACTTTTTAATTTTTTGTATGCACTTTTGTATGATAAAATTTGTTTATCGTATCACTCACTAGGAATAATCATACAAGCCTGCATTTAATCATACTGAATGCTGTAAAACTTTTCTCAAGAATCTTCTTTGGCTTTTTTTGTAGATCATCAGTCTTGAATAGATTCTCTACTATTTTCCTGTTGTTCTGATTCCAAAACATAAACATTGTAATAATTGATCGGCCATAGTTAGTTGACCAACCCTTCACTCATGTTGTCGCGAGTCTTGTCTTGTTGATTCACTCCTTTGATCAGTCAATCACCCTCAACTTGGTTTTCTTTTTTTGCATTATCCTTATTCTGAGTTGTGAGTATAGGTTTGTTTGATTCAAAATCAGAGTTGTTTGCATCTCCTTTTCAGTTGGAAGTTATCTTTTTGTCACCATCATCAGTCTTGGACTTAGTCAACACATTAGTTTTACTTCAACACCTGTTGGGAGAATTGGTTGATTCATGCCTATACAAACTAGAGGTTCTCTCATAAAATTTCAAGAGGAAGAGAGACAAAATTTTCCATTTGATAAAAAACCCTCTTTTCATAAAACAACCAGAAAATGCAAACAAATCAATCTCCCCTCAAAAAAGGTCACTTGATTCAAGAATGTTGGGAGAAATAAAAGCACAAGAGAATTCTAGACGCAGAAATCACAGTGCTAGTATCTAGGTTACTAATATTTAGCACTCCTCGAGTGACTTAGATCCTGTAAAAGCTAATATTATCAGGTGTCAAAATGACAGAGACTTTCTCAAGATGATGAAAACAATCATGGCTTGATAGAAAGAACAATACTTTCTTGAACTAGCCCAATAAGGAGCACAACTTCCTCCTTAGTACAAAGCTAAATACATTGTTGCAAAAGAGGAAGAAAATTCTTAAATATTGGTGACAAAACAACTACAATCCTTGCAAACTGAGATGCAACAGATGTAGAAGGAGAAAGAGAAAAAAACCACAAAGTATTCTATGGAAACCATATATCCATTTCCTTTTGACAAATACTTGTACTTACCTTCATTCCCATGTGGAGTGGAAGTTCCTAAATTTGAAAAATATGCTGGTCAATCTAATCCACAAGATCACATCCAAGAATTATGTGCTCTATGCACTGAATTAATGCATGAAAAAATGTACCTTATGCAACTCTTTCCTCATAGTATGGGTGGTTAGGCCATGGATTGGTTTTTGAAGTTACCCACTAGAATCAAAACTTTCAACAAACTAATCAATTTTTTTCTACAGAAGTATTCTTACAACATACAGCATCCCATGAAAATGATTGGTTTGTGCAATACCAAATAAAAAATGGGAGAGAATTTTATGAATTTTCTTTAGAAGTGGAGGAAAGTCTTTTCTTCAAATCCACAGCTCATACATGAATATGAGAAGATGGATGATAAGGCCAAATTATTGCCTTTATTTTGTATAATTTTAAATACTCTGTTCTAGTTTTTGACAAAATATTTGAGAGCTTAGCCAGTCAAAACTTGTGATAAAGTCCAGATAGAACTGATAAACTATGGGTAGATGTTTGTGACATATTTTGCTAATATTATACATATAGTGTAGTATTTCATAAACCCATCAGAATATATGTTCTAATATCTAGATATTTAATTTGATTAAGCTTGTTGCATGAATATTTCCGCATCATAACTAACTTGATAGCAGAGAAAGTGGCTGGAGAGTGGTCGAAAGCATTCAAGGAAGACTGTTGAGGACCAACTACGGTGGAGTGATCATCACAGCACCAGGAAACATGGCTGCTACAATGGAGCCATTATTCCAAGATGTGGGGATGTAGTGTTCCTATATTCCCTCTGCACTTTATTATGTTGAACTGGTCACCCAAGCTTTATTACCCACACCGCAGGCTATTGCATTTCCATCTTCTTCTCCGACATGTTTTAAACAAAGATAGTTTCTTTTCTATTTTGTAATAAGTGTTTGATCTTCTATATATAGGGATTGGACCGATAGTTTGAAGTTAGATAGGAAAGTTAGAGAAAGAATTTTTTGGAAGAAAATTGTTGTATCTTACAGCAATCTATTTCAAGTCCCATGTCTTGTTTTTATGTAATGAGTTTTTGAAATACAATGAAGTAATTCTTGGTTTACATTCTATGTTAATAGATTAGCAGAAACTAACCAAGGGGGGCCACTTGGGAGGTGGAATAGGTTAGAATAGAATAGATTTCATTTCTAGCATTTCCAGTATTTCAGATAGAAGTTACAATTTCTTCTTGCAGCATCGTACCTTGTGAGTGTTCCTACAACATCTGCAAGAATAGTTATAATGGATGTTCTAGGCTGAAAGTATAGGTTTAAGTAGAGTTTTCAATTTATAGCATTCATTTCAGTAAGGAGATAAATGTATTCTTTTCCTGCAGCACTAGTGTAGGTTTCTTTTATGTATTTTTACCTTCCTGCAGCATAGGCAGAATGACTCATTAAGGAGCCTAGTGCACATATCATGCTGACCATTTCAAGTATACATCCCTGGGTTGACAAGTTAAATGCACCTCATAATGGGAGAAGTATTCCTTATATTTAATAAACCATTCCTAAGAAAGGCCTTGAGAATGATTATTCCACACCTATTGTGAGGCAGTTCAATGGATATATTCAAAATTGTGTTGATACCCAAGTACAACTTCTCCATTTAGATGCAAGATCAACCTACCTTCAATAAAATAGTGAAGAGTGCACTGAAGATAGAAGAAATTTTCGTCAGAAAGGAAGAATTCATGATTTACAATGAAAACAAGTATGGTTTTAGTTCCAAGGACAAGAACAAGTACTGGAACAAAAGAAAACATGTGGTAAATGATAGATTAGTTGACAATGTTTCTCCTCAATCAAAGCCAATAGTTTTTAATTTGACAAGTGGCACAAAGGCCCTCAAAGCTGTTAAAAACACCATAAAAGCTCCTTCAAAAGGAACCAAAAATATCATGAAAGAGAAAACTTGGGTCAAACTCAAGAACAAATTTTCTCCCTTAGGTGAATCATATGAATCAACACTCAAGACTCTTCTGGAAAATAAACTGATCACATTGTCAGACAACTCCAGAACATACAAACCTGAGGTGAAACCAAAATGGTGAAGTGATAATGACTACTATGAATTCCATAGGAACAAGGGACACAAGATAAAGAATTGTATGAGGCTCAAGCATGAGATCCAAGATCTCATTGACACCAATATGAGTTTGTTTGGCAATCATGCCATGAATTCTGATCATAAGGCATTTAAAAATCCTTTTCTTGAGTATGAGAAAGGGGAAAGCTTCAAACAAGGTGCTAGAATTAACCACACATATGGTGTCAATGACGATAACATCATAAATATTATTGAGCTAGTACCTTCTGAGTGTTACAATATCATTATTGTCAAGAAAAATGAGAAAGGGTCTAGAGTGGCTAACGTTGTGACCCATGCACAAAAAAAGCTCACCCTAAGTGGAGCTGGACCTTCCAACACCTCTAATTCTAGTGACCAAACAGAAACATCCAAAACTTCTACATTGACCATAAAATAACCAACTATAACTATGTCTAAGGTGTTAAATTCCAAACAACTAGTTTTGCCTCATGTTGTTGACTACAACATTATCGAGAAATTGCAAAGAACAAATGCTTAAATCTCAATTTTTGAATTGATTAAAAAATATCCAGATCATAGAGAGATTTTGGATAAACCCTTGTCAACTACCAATGTCCCTAAGGACTTGGATTTAGATCAATTTCAATCCATAGTGGGTCACTTGACTTTGCCCCATTACCTATCATTTTTAGAAGAACAAGATAATTATTTGAGTCACCCTCACAATATACCCCTGCACATTGAAGTCATGATCCATAAGCATCATGTCAAATGAGCCTTGATAGATGGAGGTGCAGGGTTGAATATATGTACTATAAGTTGATAAAAAAATTGGGTTTTTCTGAGAATATCATGGATCCCAAGAAGAATATAACAATAAAGGCATATGATGAACAAGAGAGATCTTCCAAAGGTCACATAAATCTACCCATCAGAGTGTGTCCCATAGAAAGAGAGATCATATTTTAGGTGTTGGATATTCCACTAGAATACAACATTTTGGTGGGAAGACCATTTATCCACGAGATGCAAGTTGTTCTGTCTACTTACCACTAGTGCATAAAATTCCCTTTGCACAGGGTTGAAGCCACCATTCTTGTAGGTACCAGCTATGCTTGCAATGAACTAAGATAGACAGATAATATTCTTATCCCACACAATAGAGAATCTTCTACTTTTGAGTTAGCTAGGGATGTGTTGAAAGAAATGGAAAAGAAGCTCAAAGTCAAAGACATTGGGATGGGTGGATAGATGATAGAACATATTGTGTCACTAAAATCTCTTCCTACATCACCCATATCTTATGGGATACCTTTGGATGAGATGAAACTATCAACTACACCATCCAAAGTAATCTATGATGGTAGCTTTACTCAAGAAACTATACCACTTCACAATGAAAATGAATAGAAAGTTATCTTGGAATGGTTGTACAGAGAATCAAAAGATAATGATGTAAAAAATTGTAAGATCTCTCATGATAAATATGGAAAGGGATATGATTTGGTTCATTGTATAGGTTATGAGTGGAAAGGTCCTATAGGATGTAATAAAAATGGTCTCATAGAACCCATAGAACTCAAGTACAAAACTCCTAAAGATATGATTGACGTACTCTTCTTATTAGCTGAAGAAAGAAGAAAAAACAATACACACCTTGTAAATGGGATGACTTTGATGAGGAAGATGAATATCCTTATCATTTTCCTCCATGTGTCTTGGCTCTTCTTAATGGTCATGAATAAAAAAGTCCCTAGATAAATGCTAATGAACAAAAAATTCTAGAGGAACAACAAATGATTCCTGTTCAAATAGAGGCTTCAACCTCTTAGAAAAATCCTGATACAGTGGAAGAGAACATAACCATAGCACAATTTCTAGGGAGGACTCATCATAATTTGGGTCAATAGGTAGATTGTTCTCATGTCTTAGATATGATGGCCCAAGATGAAATAAACCATCATGAGTATGAATTCGATAGTCTATCTGCAGAAACTCCATATAAAGGGTCGACACAGTGCAACAATAGGTTACCAAACTTGAGGTAGGTGAAGGCTTAGAGATTAGGTATAATGAGGTAGATCCTCACATCCATGACATGTGCTCTGATGATTCCATTAGGGCTCTCACTGATTTGAACACGTCTATGTAGGGTACTAATCTAGGACTCTACTCTACGGTCCAAGTTTGTGATAAACAAACCGTGAATACCCTAGAACCTATTGAGTCATTGCCACTCATGCATCCTAAACTCATTAGTTGGGATTTGTAAGAATAACCCATTAACATTCCTACCTTCCCCAATGAGTATCCATTATCCTTTTATCTTAATGATGTTTATCTAGTCACTTCTTCCACTAGTGAAATGAGCATGAACAAGACTTTAGATGATATCAAGTACCTGAGTCAAAAAATCAAAATGAAAAGAAAAAAAATTCAGAAGGAGAAAACCACATTGTGGTAGTTTCAGAACAAAAAATTGTAAAAATAAAAGATGGATCCAATAGAGAAAACCTCTATGAGGTAGTGAAGGATGGGGTACTTGATATCTTGCCTAGTCAGCTCAAGGAGAAAGCATCAGTGTTGATAGAACAAACACAACCTACGAATATTGGAAATAAAGAGCATCCACATATAATCTATCTGGCACAATTATTATCATCAATGGATTTGAAGGAATTCATTGAATTCTTTATAGAAAATAAAATCAACTTGGCATGGACTTACTCAGATATGCTAGGATTGGATCGAGATCTCATAATGCATAATCTCTCAATTGCACCTCGAGTCAAACCAGTGAAACAAAAAATCAGCAAAATGCATCCTCGTGTTGCACTACTAATTAAAGATGAGTTGGAAAAATTGCTCAAACCTGGATTCATCAGAGAAATTAACTACGTTGAATGGATCTTGAATATTGTACCTGTATCAAAACTAGATAAGTTTATTTGAGTATACAATGATTTCAGAGATCTCAGTATGACTTGTCCCAAGGATGAATTCCCTTTTCCCAATATCAACATGATTATTGATATGATAGTTGAATACGAGATATATTCCTCAATGGAGGGATTCTATGGGTACAACTAGATCAAAATTACACCCGAGGATCAAGATAAAACAACATTCACATGTGCATGGAGCACCTTCTATCAAAATGTCATGCGATTCATTTTAAAAAATGCAGGTGCTACCTACCAGAGGTCTGTAATGACAATCTTCCATGATATAATGCACAAAAATATGGAAGACTATGTGGATGATAGTCTTTTGAAGAAAATGTAAATATCCACCCATATACAAGATTTAGGAAAGATTCTAGATAGAATAGAGTAGTTCAAACTAATGTTGAACCCAAAGAAATGTGCATTTGGTGTGACATCTTGTAAACTATTGGGATACATTGTCTTAGCAAAAGGAATTGAAGTGGATTCAACAAAGGTGCAAGCAATAATGGAAATGAGACCATGGAAGAACACCACCAAATGTTAACACTACAAGGTAGGATTTGTTCAATCAGAAGGTTCATCTCCTAACTGGCAGACAAGGTGCAACCATTCACAAAAACTTCACGTAAGGGAGTGAACTATCAATGGGATGAGGAATGTGACAAGAAATTTAACTAGATCAAAGAATATTTGGAAAATACCCTAGTGTGGATGCCTCCTACATTCGAAAAGCCACTAATTTTGTACATCTCCACTTTTGCGACATCGCTGGGGGCATTCCTTTGATAAGAAGATGAGAACAAGAAAAAACAAGATTTTTACTACATCAATAGAACCTTGGTTTCATATGAGATGAACTACTCAGTGATTGAGAAGGCTTTTTTGGCAGTTGTGTTTGCAACTCAAAAACTAAGGCATCATATGTTGGCACACTCTATAAGACTGATTTCCAAGATTGATCCACTAAAATACCTTCTAAGAAAAGCTACCTTAACTATAATATTAGCTAAATGGGTCATGCTCCTCAGGGAATTTGACATTGAATATGTTGAACGTAAGGATATCAAAGGGAAATCCATCATAGATGATCAATAAAAAGATCCACTACAAGATGGTCAACCCATCAATGCTGAGTTTCTGGATGGATCCATTTTGCACATCACTCATAGATCATGGAAGATGTTCTTTGATGGTTCTTTCATGCAACATGGTTTTGGTGCATGCATGTTATTAATCACTCCTTAAAGATACTCTATTGATAAGGCATACAAGATCATATTTCCCTATACAAAAAAAATATCCGAATATGAAGCCTTTGTGAATGGAATTAAATTGGCTATTAATTAGAACATTTCTGAGTTGCATATTCATGGTGACTCTTAGCTGGTAATCAACCAAACCAACAATGTATACCAAACATTGGATGATAAAATAATACCTTACAAAATAATGGTTGATGATTTCAATATGTAATTCACCTTCATTATGTTCTAACAGATTCTCAGGATAGAAAAGAGAGTTTTTGATGAAATGGCTACACTAGCTTCCTCACAACAGTAACAAGAATACTTTCACTATGAGTTCCTCACGGAAGAGCTCCATTTTCTAGCTTATAATTCCCCTAACTCCCAAATGATATTTTTTTCATAGGAAAATAATCATCCCATTACCACCATGTTTATGCTTAATTATGCCATTAGGTCATCCTTGATGAGTTAAATTGCAATGAAAATTGACACCTGATCCGCAATGCCTCACGGTATGTTCTCATAGAAAATGATTTGTATAGGAGAGGAATAGATGGTACTTTTCTTAGGTGTCTAGAAAGGAATATTCCAAACATGCATTAGCTAAGGTCCATGATGGTATTTTTAGTTCTCATTCTAATGGTCTGATTCTAGCTCAAAAGTTGTTGAGAGCTAGTTACTAATGACCAAACATGGAGAAAGAAGTGTTAGATACTCTGAGACTTGTAAGAAATTTCAATTGCATGGAAATATTTTATATGCTCCAGCTAGGGATTTTATTCCTTTAATCACACTTTTCCCTTTCAGCAATGGGCATTTGACCTAATTATACAAATATATCTATCCTCTTCAAACTGAAATAAGTTCATAATAAAGGCCAAAAACTACTCCACTAAGTGGGTTGAAGAAGTCCCATCACAAAAGAAACAGGACAATAAGTGTCCCTATTCATTTTGAACCACGTAATCTATCGGCATGGCATCCCTTCATCCATTGTAACTGACAATGGAGGGAAATTTAAGAGCAATAATATAGATGAACTCTATGATAAGTTCAAAATCAAGCAACATTGTTCTTCTATCTACTACCCACAAGGAAGTGGGAAGGTTGGGGCCTCAAATAAGAATCTGTTGAAAACATTGCATCACATTATGAATAAGTTAAGAAAGGATTGACAAGTACAGATCAATCTTGCATTATGGGCCTATAGAATGAGTATGAGAATACCTACTAAAGCAACACCTTTCTCTATTGTAAATGAAACTAAAGTAGTTCTTCCCATAGAAGTAGAAATCCCATTTCTAAGGTTTTCTCTGCATAGACTGATCACAAATGAAGATCGTAGGGTCTCAATACTGCAAGAGCTATAACTACTAGACGAATGTCAGAAATTGGCATTTGATAGTCTCCAAGCATATCAGAAGAGATTGTCAAGAGGATATAATAAGAAGTTCAAGCCTAGAGAGCTTCAGGTTGGCGATCTGGTATTGACAGAAATCCCCCCAATCAATCACCTCGAGAACAAAAGGTAAATTTTGAGCCCAACCGGATGGGTCCCTATATCATTACTGCAACATTTGGATGTAGTACCTATCGACTCTCTATACCAGAAGGAGAACAACTCTCAGAGCCCATCAACACTCTCCACCTGAAGAATTTCTACACCTTAGCATTCTCAGTGTCCAGCAACATGTACATACCTATAAAGTCTTGAAAAAAGACAAAAAAGTGAAAATGTCCTAAAGAAAAGCTAAAAATGTGAAAAATGTCTACAAAAATGATCATCCTGGTGAAACCCAGCAATAGTCGCCTTGATGAATCAACAAAAAAAAAGAAAAATATTTAAAAAAAGAGAGATAAATAAAAAAGGAGGAAAATACAAAAAAGTAAAAAAGGTAGAAAAATACAAAAGAAAAAAAAAAAAAAAAGAGAGAGAAAAATACCAAAAAAAAAAAATGAGAAAAAAATACAAAACAAATGAAAAAGAAAGAAAAAGTGCCTCGGTGAAAACTTGGTAAACATATTTTCCAAGTAGTTTAGGCACCTCTTGTACACAAGTGCTCCATCTATCAATGAAAGTCTTGGCATCCTTTATACATAGCTTTTAGTTTGTACATAGCTTTCAGTCACTTTTGTGACACTTTGGTTCTTCTGAGAACCCTTGTGGCTTGAAACTGACTAGAGTCGTAGTCTAGTGCAATTGAATTGGCTTTGTTCCAACAGCATAAGTCAAGCTAGTCATCTTGCATTAGAGTATGTTATTATGGAAAAGCACTCCAATTTTCTCAATCCAATGAACCAAGAGTCAGTATCCTAGTCATTCCTAAAGGATAGTTTCCACTAACACAATGGTGTTTAGATGCATGAAATTTTCACAATCCATCATAATTAGTAGTTTATGGCTTCTCAATTTTGACTGTGTAGCATTTTTTTCCTTCAAAGTTTTGGATCACACTCAATGATCCATCATCAGGTTGATAGATAGAAAAGAGAGGAGGAAAGAATGTAGAAGATCAAGGAGACAAAAAAGAGAGAGGGAGGACACGCGAAACAAGGACAGGAAGGTCAACAAAACCTAAAAAGAAATAAGGGGGAGGATTACAATGAAAAGAAAGAAAAATAGAATAAGAAAAGAAAAGGACAAAAGAAAGAAATTTAATTAAAATATTAAAAAACTGAAAATCAAAAGAAAAGGAGAGACACGTATGTATATACATGTATCTTTCTTTCCCATTCTTGTACTTCCAACATCTATATATACATGTATGTATACATACATACATGTATATATAGATGTTGGAAGTACAAGAATGGGAAAGAAATATACATGTATATACATACGTGTCTCTCCTTTTCTTTTGATTTTTAGTTTTTTAATATTATTTTTAATATTTTTAGATGTTGGAAGTACAAGAATGGGAAAGAAAGACACTAAGAGGGGGGGGGGGTGAATCAAATCTTCAATCTAAACCACTTAAAATAAATTTATCCACATTCATACATATATTAATTTAATCTAACATCAGATAACATCCATAACATCAAATATGTAGCTCACAACACATAATTTTTGTAACCCAGAAACCCAAATAGGTAAAACTGGGGTGGGGATGATACCCACATGATCTTCACTACTGTAGCAATAAAGTGTGCCTGTTAGGGCTAAAAAAGTTTGATTACAATATGCAATCTACCTAGTTAAAGGTCTGTTCTGATAAGAACTATAGATCATTACAATCTACCTTGTTAAAGGATTTCAACTTACAGTAAAGTAAGCACTTGGCTAAGAGATTTGAAACAGTCTACTAAAACCACTCTGTTAAGAGATTTAACCTGACACACCTGTTAGAATTTTCCAAGTAGTTATCATTCATTATGCACTCAAATGCTAATGACAGATCTTCTCTTTTCAATAACCTCTGTGATCTCTTAATCTGATATGTCTTTACTCTGCTTTTCACTGCTCTATCATTCTTCTTGATCAGGGCTTCTCCTCAAAATGTCTTGTTGTTCATCTCTCTTGAACAAACAACCCTTCTCTATATATCTCATTTTCTCACATGCTCTATCTTTTAGGTTTAGAATCCATCTTATTATATCTTTTCAGATCTGGCGGCGAGATCTAGATCAATGATCAAGATCAATTGTTTATACCTCCAATGCATTCTGATTTCCTGATTGTCTTCATGCCATGCATGTTATAGAACAATTAAATGTGAATTAACTTTGTAGAAAAATATTAAATGTGTACAAATGTCAGCTTAGATCTCATACAAGTCAGCCTTAACTGATTACATCAAAGTTTGAATTAATCCTGACATGTATGCAAAAATTGTTCTGCTCGGCACAACACATCTCTGATGCTTGGAACTTAATATTCTACTCAGGTCAGCATGATGTAACTCAGAAATCTGAAACTTTCTCGGTAATGTTTCTTGGCCTTGAATGTTTAGCTTGTCCATAGTGATAACCAACTAAAGTTTCCTAAGTAAATGACTAAGTGTGGGTCATGAATCATCAATAGAACTTAGGGATTAACAATATCCCCCTTTGATATTAGTGGCAAAAACTCACTTATCATTACAATTCATTCCATTCAAAATATTGCCTAAGTACATATTGTATTCCCCCTAGGAATATACATCATACTATATACAAAACTTTACATAGTATACATGCCTTCAAAAAAATATTTACACGTGGATACTTGTTCTGATCTCCTTTAAGATGTATCCTTGTCAGTCCTGTTCTGATCTCCTTCAGTTTCCCCCTTGTTTTTGTCACTGATAGCTGGTGGGGTCAAGTTATACTTGTCCAAAAAAATTTTATGAAGTTGTAAGGTAGACTCAAATGCAGAGTCCCAACTATCCTTGACAAACTTCATAACCTCTATTTTCACTTCTATCTCGGCACCTAGACTTACTAATCTTTTTGCAGTTGAGAGATGAGAGTCTCTCTTAAACAATTTGTTTGCAAATGAAATTTCTTTCTAAATGACCTCCAGATGAGGTATTAGACTTGTCTGAATAGTAATCAACTTGGTCCTAATCTAACCATCTTCAGATATGAGCTCGGATATCCTCCTTTGTACATAAGTCAACTTGTTAAAATATAAGGAGCTAGTGCTAGCATCCATACTCAGTGAACACCCAGTTGACTTAAGGTCTAGTTTCAATTTCTCTAGAGCCTATTGATTATCCTTTGTGAAGAATTCAACATCAAATAACCTCTTATACAATGAATAGACATTTGCTACAACCCCTTCTAAAGTTTCTATCAGAGAAGAAAGTTTGACCTATTTAACTGCAATCTCTCCTGAGATTTTAGCTAGTACCTTGTTCTCAAATTTCCTCTCGGACCATTGCAACAATTTCTCATTGGCTTCAATATTGTCATCATTTACCTTTTGCACAATGTGAACTAAGTGTTCAAGAATAGGAGCTTGAGGATTCTCATCCTCCATGTCAAAAGCCTTTACAAATATGTCTTTTATGTCATGTAGCACTTGCTTTTGCTTTTGCTCCCTTTTTAGTTCCTCCTATCTCTTCTTCCTCTTAAGTAACTCCTGAAGAGTCTCAATCTGTTCATAAGACAAAACATTAAGGTCCCATGGTGGAATCACAATAACTTCATCTAATGTGACATCTAGAGTCAAAGAATTCTTACTCATAACTTTCCTTCTCTTGAATTTAGGTGAACTACTGCTTGGCTTATTTTCTACAATACCTTTTCTAGAATCAGTAGTTGACACCATTGCATCTTTAAGTTTAGTCAAAATTGCCTACTAATCAAGCATACTTCCTGTCTTAGTTCCAGTGGGAGTTGATGATGCATAGTGTGGTAGATCAACCAAAACTTACATTGCTTCTTGTTCTTTAGGCTCACTGGTAGTGTCTGTTATCTCCTCACTACTATCTAGTATTGACTTTACAACCTCTAAAATAGGTGAATACTGAACAATTACCTCTTGTTCAATTGTTTTCTCCTTTTCTTCTTCTTCTTGAGCATCCTTATCCTTAGGTTCCTCTTGAGTTCTTTCTTATTCTTTTTTACTCTTGTCTTCTTCAACCTCAGTTGCCTTGATAGGTGAATCAATAGTTGAGTCCCTCAGCTCATCCTGTCCCTCGGCATCCAGATTGCTAGACTCATCAATTGTCACATCAATCAGACTGTCAATAGTCAGATCAACAGTGTTAACTATCTCTGATTGATTTTGTGTATCTATCCTAGTCTTCTCAAACTCAGTTGAAATGTGAACTGTTGAAATCTGTGGTACAAGAGTGGATTCAGTTTCCTTATCCTTCAGCTCAGATGTCCCTTCATCAGTTCTCATTTCTTTTGGAACACTCAGTCCAAGAAATTCCTTCCAAATTCTAGTACTCTGTTGTACTATCCCTTAAATGTCATTCTTCAAGATAGCATAACCTCTCTATTTAGGTAGAAATTTGTGCTTATACTCTTCAACAAATTTTTCTCTATGCTTCTTGGTTAGCTTAGGAATCACTTGAGCTAAAGTGCCTTCCCTAATTTGGCTCTCAGTTGTGAGTGCAAATTCCCACTTTCCAAATAGGAATTCATACAACTCACTCGGCACATTGTCTCCTATTGTTATAGGGGTTAATTTGAATTTACACATCATGTCTAGGAGAGCTTCCTGGACCTTATGTTTGTCTCCTACTTTCAATTTCTCATACTTTATAAACTTGAAACTAGATAACACTACAAAATTTCTCAAATTCTCACATACCTCATTAATATCTATGGGTTTCTTGAATGGTGCTACTGGTATGTGGCTGGGTTCATCAATTTCTATCATGTCTTCATCACTTTATGGATCCAAATGTAGTTTTCTTCTTGGTTTCTTAACTTGTAGGCTTGGCACAACCTTTGTTGTGAATTTAGTCCTTGATCTAGAACTACTTTCTCCAATATTCTTTACATACACTTTTGTCTGTTCTACTGGTGAAGTAGCAACATATGCCCTTGTCCTTGGATGATTTGCAATGGGAGGGGTAACCTTGGGTTTTGCTTGTCTCGGCTTTGTTATCTTTGTTAGTGTTGGCCTCTTCCCTTTTGCTTTTGTAGTGACCTCTTCTTCAGGTTCACTAACTTCTACTTCTTGTTCCTTAGATACATCTTCACCTTGTCTAGTAGATATGTCTAGGGGTTCATCCTCAAGCTCTTCATCATGTGGCAAGCCAACCATCCTTTTCAGGTTTTTCACAATCTTTTTCCTTTTCCTTTCCATGGTTTCTACCTTAATATTCATCAAAATCTTTTCCTTTGCTTCATCAAAATTTCCAAATATTTTAGCTTTAGTATCAATCTCCTCTACTAGGAGTGCTGTGATAGCTACTGATGCTTCATCAATATTAATTTCATAGGGAAATGGCTCCAGCCATGATACCCTAGGTGTCATAGCCTGAATATATGTGTATTCTGTATCTACTAAGAACCATATCTCATCATAGTGCTTATCCACAAGTGAATTGGGAATTTTGGTCCTCAACCTCATTCTCTTTTTGAATTCCACAAAATAGCTTCCCATTATACTATTGAAATTACTGCACAATTTTTGAATACATTCACTAATCTGTAAAGTGATGGGTTTGTCCTTTTTCCATACAATATTTCCTAGAGTAGGAAATGACTTTTGTACATAGAAGAATATACATATTAACAAAGAGCCAAACTTACATGATGAGCTTTTGGCTTTCATGATTGATTGTAAGTTCTCAGCTAGTTGTGTCAACTATAGCTCAGCAAGGTCATAGGTGTGATTTTTTTTAACTATCTTCCATGCCTGGTCCACTACTATACAGGGAACAGTATCTAGTTGGATCGACTAATAGAATTTGTGAGCAATCACTCTCACTCCAAAGTCATGTTCCAAGTCTGTAATTGTAGATATAGTCATTCCCCTATTGTTCCAAACTACTCCAGTGTTAGCCATTATCTCTTCTTTGCTTTGGTCTCTCATAGTCTATTTTCCGCTGATAATGGGATACCTAGTCACTCTATGAATAATATATTTTGTGATCTTTACTACTCCATTGTCCAGCCACATATGCATATTATGAACTCAGCTTAGGACAACCTTAATCCATTCATCCTTGAATTCTGTCAGAAAATCTAGGGCACGAGTTAACCCTTTCTCAGTTAGATGTTTGAATTTTTCCTTTACAATTCCATTATCACACAATTTTTCATAGGAATTTCTCAATTCATTGTTTCCCACTTCACCAATTTTAACCATGTAACATGACCTAACATCGTGAATCATAAGTACCTTTGGCAGGATCGATGAGAGGGCTCCATTTAGATCACTCAAAATTGTGCTTTCTAGAATGGCACAGAAGTTTGGTGGTGCGCATGCATCACTCCTTACAAGCTTAATTTGATTCAAATCCTCTTCCATTCCCTTGATTGGTGTAGAAGAACTTGCAGCCATAATCTCCTGAGGTTAGGGTTTGAAAATGAAAAATAGGGTACCTCAACAAGAAAACACTTTGCACTGTTCAACTTAGGGTTTCCGATGGCACGCTGACAATATTATCGAAACAAACTTTTTTTAGATCAATTCTGAAACTTCTTCAATCACTCTATAAATGCTAAAAATCGCAAGGTAGAAGTGAATAGTAGACCGTTTGTTCATATATAGAATCAAAAGGTCAAGGTAGGTAAGCATTAAATATTTTTGCACATTAGGTTAGTGCAAGCCAGCTGTCATTGGCTGACTAACACAACTTGCATACCGCTTGACTTACCACACTCGGCCATCACATGACTTACTCAGCCAACCAACTCAGTACCTATAGTGTGGGAAAATATTCTTGGCATTTGTCACAAACATATCCTAGTACATCTTATCATATGCAGATATGGACTTTGGCACATTTACATATTAGGAACTGATGTAAGATTTAAAATTTGAATGTAGTTCCTTACATACCTCTATTTCTCAGGATGAGATGGTGTGATCACCTAATCCATTGGATTGGGTGACCTCAGCTTCAGTGGATTCACTGCTGCTTGGCTCTATTTTCTTTGCCCATGTTCAATTCATTTGTGCTCTTACTTCTTCAACAGTAGGAACATGAACTCTTTTCCTACACTCTCTCTTAGTGTGTCCTATCTCCAAACAACTAAAATAGACTAAGCTTGCATACATCCAACTCTTAGATTTCCCTCTGACATGTGTCTTTAGGAAGTGTTCAGGTGCATGTCCATATTCTTCACAGTAATGGCAACTCTATCTAGTATTATAATCCCAGTTGTAAGTGTTGCCACTCTTATATTCTTTTGTTTGTGTATTTGATGGCCATTGCTGTTTAGCATTGGATCTACAATCATGTACCTTATAACCATGTTTCTGACACTTGTAACAATAATCATTAAATATTGGTTTGGGGGGTGCATCACTTGCTTCAGCCCAACATTCATGTGCTTTATGTCCAAATTTCTTGCAATTAAAATAGTAACCATTGAACTTATACTTAGGATTGGACTTACCTTTCTTTCTTCGGCAAATGTTTTCTATATGACCTGGTTTTCCACAATGGTGGAAAACAGGCTTGTTGTGCTTTTTCTTTGCATTCCTCCTTTCACCATTCTTAGATGATTCTCCTTTCTCAATAGATGTCTTTGGTTCAGTGTGACCTAATCCAAAATAATCTTTTGACCTTCTTGATGCTTCCATCAGATTTTCAAAATGAGTCAAAGCTTCATTAGGTTTGTTCAACCTTTCATTCAGTTCCTTCTTAGATCTCAGATCATCTTTCAATTGATTGTTCTCAGATCTCATATTTATCATTTCCATATCTTTCCTACTAATCTCCTAATTTTCAAGTAGCAGTTGATTTTCCATGTCAACCTGATTGATTTTCATTATCTATACATCATGTGTCCTTTCATCAAGTCTGATAGATATTACTCTTTTGTCTTCCTCTACCATAGTTTTTTCATCTTCAACTTTCTTCTTTTGTTCCAATACTTCACACAGTCTCATTGTCTGCATTTCTTGTTCTCTTTCCAACTTTCTAACTTCTTCACACAGTGCATTGTTCTTTTCCAGTGGATCTTCAATTGCTACATCGCTCTCAGTGGAATCTTCATTATGAAATATATTTGCAGTATCATCTTCCTGGTAATGAGTATCATTCATTTGTTTGGCCAAATCTTTCCTAGCTGTCAATGATTTCTTCAGTTCTTGTCTTGCTATCTCAAGCTGATGTAATGCTAGCTGGATCTCAATCTTTTGATTCTCAATGACTTTTCCCAACTTTTAAACCTCCATCTCAAGATCTATACTCACAAGCTGATTCAAATCTTTTTTAGGTGAACTATGCTCTGATACCAATTGTTGGAAGTACAAGAATGGGAAAGCAAGATACTGAGAGGGGGGATGAATCATATCTTCAATCTAAACCACTTAAAATAAATTTATCCACATTCATACATATATTAATTTAATCTAAAATCAGATAGGATCCATATCATCAAATATGTAACTCACAACACATAATTTTGGTAACCTAGAAACCCAAATAGGTAAAACTGGGGTGGGGATGATACCCACAAGATCTTCACTACTTTAGGAATAAAGTGTGCCTGTTAGGGCTAAAAAATTTTGATTACAATATGCAATCTACTTGGTTAAAGGTCTGTTCTGCTAAGAACTATAGATCATTACAATCTACCTTATTAAAGGATTTCAACTTATAGTAAAGTAAGCACTCAGCTAAGAGATTGGAAACAGTCTGCTAAAACCACTCTATTAAGAGATTTAACATGATACACCTGTTAGAATGTTCCAAGTAGTGATCCTTCATTATGCAATGAGATGTTGATGATGGATCTTCTCTTTTCAATAACCTCTGTGATCTCTTAATCTGATGTCTTTACTCTGCTTTTCATTGCTCTGTCATTGTGCTTGATCTTGGCTTCTCCTCAAAATGTCTTGTTGTTCATCTCTCTTGAACACACAACCCTTCTCTTTATATCTATTTTTCTCACATGCTCTATCTTTTAGGGTTAGAAGCCATCTTATTATATCTTTGTAGATCTGGCAGCGAGATCTAGATCAATGATCAAGATCAATTGTTTATACCTCCAATGTATTCTGATTTCCTAATTGTCTTCATGCCATGCATGGTATAGAAAAATTAAATGCAAATTAACTTTGTAGACAAATATTAAATGAATACAAATGTTGGCTTAGATCTCATACAAGTCAGCCTTAACTAATTACATCAAAGTTTGAATTAATCCTGACATGTATGAAAAAATTATTCTGCTCGGTACAACACATCTTTGATGCTCGACACTTAATATTCTACCATGCTTGGCATGATGTAACTCAACAATCTGAAACTTTCTCGGCAATGTTGCTTGGCCTTGAATGTTTAGCTCGGCCACAGTCATAACCAACTAAAACTGCCTAAGTAAATGACTAAGTGTGGGTCACTAATCATCAATAGAACTTAGGGATTAACAATAGATATATGTACATGTATATATATGTATATATGTATTTGTGTATATATATATATGCATGTGTGTATATATAGATATATATATATATATTTATATATATATGTATGTGTATACTTTTATATTTATAGTGTATACTTTTATAATTTTATATGTATATAAAAAGTCTAGATTCTTTAAAACTCTAGCGATTAGAGCTTTAAGGATTTGTGACCAAGACCATATTGACCTCAAATTATCCCACCTTACCCGATTCTTCCAATTAAATGGGTACAAAAGGAAACACATCTCTAGAGCTTTCAAACAAGCAAAATCTTAACATGTTCCTAAACATATTGCTACCAACCCCTTCTTCTTCTCTGTTGCCTCTCTCCCCTACATTGAAGGCCTCTCAAAAAAAATTTCTAAGAAAGTAACTCCCCTCTCCCAAAGACCCTAAAGAACTCATTCTCAATGATGGTGTTTACAAAGTGATTGTCTCTTGTGGCACTCCCTACATTTGTGAGACAGGTTGCTCGATTGACACTAGAATTAAAGAGCATCATGCAGACATATCTCATGAGAGAGTTATAAAATTATCTCTTGCAAAACACTTTGCCAGCACAAAGCATCATATTCCCCTTCAAGATACCAAATTCCTAGCCACTGAATAAAATTTGTTCAAAAGGAAACTTTTTGAAGCCATCCAAATCTCCAATCATTCATCCAAACTTAATCGTGATGGTGGTTGTAATATCAGCTTCTCCTAGAACCCAATGTTAGTCCACCTCTGCAACCGACCTCATCCCCCCTCCAACTCCCCCTCCCCTTCCCTCATTCAACCTAGCTTTCATCCCCCCACCCCTTATCCCCCACTTACCCTCCCACCTCCCTCCTAT
>MU223547.1:4344333-4364327 GCA_018584345.1 Thuja plicata | reverse complement strand
AAGCATATACACATACATATACATAAACATATATATATATATATATATATATATATCCTTTTCATTTTTCTTTTTTCTTTTTTTTTCCTTTTGGTTTTTAGTTTTTTATTATTATTTTTTATCTTTTAATTAAATTTCTTTCTTTCTTTTCTTTCATTTGTCTTTTTCTTTTTTTATACATTTTTTCTATTTTTTCTATATTTTTATTCTCATCCTCCCCCTTATTTCTTTTTATGTTTTGTTGACCTTCCTATCCTTGTTCCACATTCCCTCTCTCTCTCTTTTTAGTCTTGCTAATCTACAACATTATTTCCTCCTCTCTTTTCTAGCTCTCATCCAGACGATGGATCATGGAGTGTGATCTGAAATGTTGATGGAAAAAGTGCTAGACAGTCAAAATCCAGAAGCCATAAACTACTAACAATGGTGTTTCTCAACACTCTAATCAACAATGTTTCTTAACACTACTTATTTGGACACATCTATGTTTGTCAACACACATTGGATAACATGACATAAACCTTAACACTGCTTAATCAAAATAAAAAACTATGCACTGAAACGCATGATGTTGTTTCTCAACACGTTACACAAATGAACATATAACACTCACAAACTTGTTGAAGGTATGTTTAAATTTTCTTGGATGTTGTTTGTTTTTAATTCTTTTCTTTGATTTCTACTTGTTAGCATGGTCCCAATGAGTCCGCAATGTCAAATAAACTAGGTGTTTATGATAAGATCTTCCACATCAAGATTAGAAAGCCTCACATACCTCAACTCTATTTACTTGCATGCCAAGAATAGATCAGAACTATCTCCTTGATTGTTATTTATCTTTTTGTTTATGCAAGATCAAAACTCGTGGTTATCTCATCTTGTTATGTCTCGATACTAGTGTACCCTTACACCGTCAACTAGAATCAATGTTCAAGACATCTTTTCTTTTTATGCCCTTATTCTTTCGTTGATTTCCAACATTTTATGTGATGAAAGTCCTACTCATATCCTTATGGTCTCAATTCAACCAATAATGGTTGTATCAACTCTGATGTCCCAAATGCTCAATGATGAAAATTTTCAAATCAAAATCCAGTGACTAAGTCTTAGCTTTCATTTATGTTATTTTTTACATTGTAGTTTCATTGTCTCTCTCTCTCTCTCTCTCTCTCTCCAATGTGGGATCTGAAGCTTGAATCGATCAATATTCCTTTTTACAAGTGGTCTGCTGCATGTTGAATACTAGGACATGAATTTGTACCTGTTCTCTAGAATGAAATATCCCTAC
Organism: Thuja plicata; assembly: GCA_018584345.1. Taxonomy (NCBI): domain Eukaryota; kingdom Viridiplantae; phylum Streptophyta; class Pinopsida; order Cupressales; family Cupressaceae; genus Thuja; species Thuja plicata. The sequence continues at coordinate 4,363,039 of MU223547.1, read as the reverse complement.
ATGAGATGATTAACATCATATCATATCACTCATCATATAGGTCATTTAACATTCATTCACACGGAATCCTCATTTATATTCATATATATATGCATGAGAAAAGAAATAAAAAAATATATCATTCATCATTACACATCCATCATACCATAATCCATAAAGCCTAATCATTAAATACATTAAACATTCATGCTCATAAAATAAATGCATCCATACATCCATATACTGAATACAAAAGTGATGAACCATAACTAATTGAATGTTTGAAGATGTTAAGTTTATGATCACCAAGCTGCAAAAATTTAATGCAAGACATTAAATCAGTTAATGTATTGTATTGTCATTGATCTGATTGGTTATGTACATAGTGTCAAAGACTTCAAAGAACTAGAGAGATAAAGGTTATGCTATCAGTAATGCACAAAATATCAGTATGCACTAAGTGACAACAAACACCAATGGACAGTGCACCCGATGGATAGAGAACACCGAGAGAAGAGTCACAGTGATACCCGAGCAAGAAACCCAAGAAAGCATTACCAAGGAGAAGAACCACAGTGTTACCTGATGGGTAGACAACCCTGATAGATAGACAACCCTGATGGACAGTGATGCTCGATGACAACTAAAGTCTAGACCAAAGCTAACAAGGATTTAAAAACCGAAAAGAACTAAAGTTCAGAAATGACAAAAGACTTAGCTGACATGAATGATATATGGAGTTAACTGGTTGATCACATTTTTTTCATCAACAAGATAAAAGCCAAAGATAAGAGAGAGTTTTAAAGTTTTTTTATTCCAGTTTTCAAGGAGAAATCCATGGGATAAAACTAAAGTATGCTTTAAAGCAAGAAAGGCGAGAATTTTGGATGACGCCAAGAACAAGAAAATGAAGGACTTAGAAATAGTGAAATTATGTCTATAAGAGAGACAAGCTAATTCATTATGAATTGGTGGGTGAATAGAAGAAGATTGTGAAGAGAATATAGATTAAGAAAGACTTCATACAATCCTCATCAAACAAGCTAAAGAACAAAGCTAAATATTTCTGCGGACACCAAGAAATAGAGAAACACATCACTGAGCATAAAGAAGTGGAGCAAAGGTATTGAAAAGAAACATTGATCATAAAGGTATTATGAGCTTACAAAAGATTTGAATATCTACAAGTCTAAGTTGTATTTATGAATAGATCATATACTATTTCAATTTAAGCATTGGATCAAAAAGTCTCTTAACCGAGTAGGACTTAACAATCCTTTATATATTGAGATACATCCCAAGGAGTATCAAAAGGTTTATCATGAAGATAGCATAGTGAAATGCCAGATATCAAGTGATAAACTGTTAGTGATAAATCCTCTAACAAGGTTGCACTTAACAGTGTGTTTTTAACCTTTAAGAGGGTTGGCTCTTCATTGAGCTCACTTCATAGGAGTGAAAATTTTGGGTTACCGGTCCCAAGTGGTTTTTCCCTTAACAGGGTTTCCGCGTTAAAAATCCATGTGTCAAATGTGTTTATGAGTCATTTCTTTGATTTTTTTCTTTACACATTACTAAAACATGATTGATCAGTAAACACTAAGTTATTTACTATATTTTGGTAAAGGCTAGACTGCTAATCAGTAAATATTAAGAATAAGGTTTAACAGTGAACTCCGAGGAGTAGTTATTTCATAACATTATTTCAAGGCATACATCTTGTAGGACTGAAGATAACTAGAGGCTTATAATTGTGGTACTAAGTTTTTGGGTTGATTTATTGAATTATTTTTGAGGCCACTAATGCACCCCGCCCCCCCACTCTCAATTATTCTAAAAATTGGTATCATAGCTTATGTGCTTAGAAATGAAGGTTTCAAGACCTAAGGAAAAGATCAAAAGATGAGAAAACGGGATGTGCCTAATTTGAATAAGGACAACTTTTCATCATGGAAAAGTAGGATAAGACTCCACCTAACAGGTATTGGAAATGATGTTTTTGATTAAGGTAAAAACAGGTTTTGAATGGACCCCAAAACCCTTAACACAGAAGAAGAAATATAAACAGGAAGCAACAAGAAGAAAAATGAGCTGTCAAGCATGATAGTACACCGAGAAAGGGATAAAACCCAGATAGAACTTTAGTGATCAGAACAAATAAAAACAACAAAAAAAAAATAGCAAACAGAAAAAACTCCCAGCAGATGAGGAACAAAAATCTTCTAGCACCCAACTACCTTTAGCCAAGTAGCTAAACAGTTTCCATCTGGTCCTCCAGCATCTGAACTTCAACAATCTGAAGTTCCAGGCACTGGATCGAATCCCTCAGCTTGGTAATATCTTTGGCCTAGATATCAAAAATGATGTTACTCAATACTTGGATACTGAATATGTGTTTCCTACAGGACCTCACACACTTGATCAATTGAGAGAAAAGCATGAGCACAATTCTATGATGATAAACTTGCTTCCTCAGTCTTTGATGCTGATTTTAAGATTTAAAAACATGCACCTCTATAAAGAAAATGTGGGACAATTGAAGTTAATACATGGAGGAGATGCTAATGTGCTAAGAGCTAAGGCAAAAAGCCTAAGAGGTAAATTTGATGACCTAAGAATGAGAGAAGGAGAAAATATCTCTCACTATAGTTGCAGAATCAAAGAGGTAGTCAATGTTATCGGAGGAGTCGAAGGTTTACTTGAAGAAAAAACATTGGTAAGTAAAATCCTTAAAACCTTACTGCCTGTTTATGCTATTAGAGTATCTTCTATACAAGAAATGAGAGTAGTAGAAAACAAAAATGTCACTCTAGATAGTTTGGTTGGTAGAATTATTTCATTTGAGATGAATAACTTTGATAACAGTGTCTTACCATCTATTGAGTCAACATTCAAATCTTGTTTAAAAATAAGAAAGTCAAGTCATAAACACACTATGAGAAATGATAGTGAAAGCGATAGTGATGACCAAGAACTTGATGAGATTAAAGTACTAATGGCTAGAATATTGCAGAGAGGCAAAGGTAGATACAAAGGTAAATTACCACCTGTTATATGGTTTAATTGTAAAGAGATTGGAAAATTTGCTACTAGATGTCCTAACAAAAGAAAAGATGATAGAAGTAATGAAAGATCATATGAAAATAGGTTTGAGAGAAGTGATAACAGAGATTACTGAAGAAACCAACAATCTAACAGAAGAGATACCTGAGAATAAGAGGAAAAATGGAAGAAATCTTGTTACCTGGTGGAGAACAAAGCTAGAGATACTGACACAGAATCTGATGAATATATTGAGATGGTATTTGTGGCAATGAAGGATGATTCAGGGAAAGAGGAAAGGTATGTTGAGATTGAACTCATATCTAAGGTTGGTAATAATGATGTCTAGATTATAGATAGCGGTTTCACTCACCACGTGACTGGTGATAAGAAAAAATTTGAAACTTTTGAGTATTATAATGGTGGATCAGTAAGAATGGGTAATGACTCACCTTGTCCGGTTGAAGGTAAAGGAACCATAATGTTGAATAATCTGATCAGATGTGAAAATGCATACTGGGTAAAAGGACTTAGCTATAATCTATTGAGTGTTTCACAGATGAATAACACAGGTCAATGAATTGCATTTGAGAACAAAAAGGCAAAGATCTTTAATGAATTGGGAAGGTTGATCGGAACTGGTGAACAGAAAAAGGTAACCTATTCTATCTTGATGATATAAACACCACTTGTTTAATGGATAGAAATAAAGACATATGGTTGTGGCATAAAAATATATGTCATGTGAATTTTTACAACATGATTAAGAAATAAAAGAAAAGTAAGAGGCTTACCAAGCATGTCAAAGCCTAACCATATCATGTGTAAGAATTGTCAAAAGGGTAGAATGACAAAGTCTAGTTTCAAGACAAAAACCCATACATCTAATGTTATTCTAGAATTAGTCCATACTGATCTATGTGGACCAATGAGAACAAAGAGTTACTATGGTGATAGATATTGGATTCTCTTTGTTGATTATTATTCTAGAATGATGACAGTTATGTCCTTAAAGGAAAAATTAGAAGCATTCAAGATATTTAAATGGTATAAAGCTATTGTAGAAAAACAAAGTTGTAAGGAACTAAAATTCTTAAGATTAGATAGAGAAAGAGAATTTTTTTTTGATGAATTCACTAACTTTTGCAATGAGCGTGAAATTAAAAGACAGATTTCTACACCAAGAACACCATAACAAAATGGGATTGTTGAAAGAAGAAATAGATCCATTGTTGATTGTGCAAGAAAACTGATGATTGAGAAAGGCATCACTCAAACATTTTGGAGTTAATCTATCAATACTTTTGTCTACACATTGAATAGAGGTCAATTGAAGAAAGACACCAAAAAGACACCTTATGAGCTATGGTATGAATACACACCCAATGTAAGTTATTTCATAATTTTTGGAAGTCAATGCTATATTTTGAAAGATGATAGAAATGGAAAGCTTGACTGCAATAGTGAAGAAGGAACCTTTTTAGGGTATTCCACCAAAAGCAAGGCTTATAAATGTATAACAAGTCCTCTAACAAAACCATTGAGAGTGCAAATGTCAATATAGATGAATATGGAGAGAAAAATTATGAGGAAAGAAAAAAAGAGAAAGAAGACTACAACAAGTTTTTCTACAATGAATAACTTGACACTTTGCCCAAGCAACAATGTATCTCTCCCGAGCAACAGAATAATGCACTCGAGCATTCGGCTGCAAATACTGAAAATCATGAAATTGCTCAAAATGATGTTCTGAGTGATGGAGACTAAAATGAAGGACAAGATGATGATCAAAATGATGAAAAAGTGTTGAATTGATACTTTCCAAGTATGTTAGAAGACACCATCCATAGAACCAGATCATAGGAGAGAAGAAGGATGGAATGAGAACAAGAAGTAAGTCACTAAACACTAGATGTTTAATTTCTGATTTTAAGCCTAAATCTGTTAATACTGCACTTGAAAATGAAGAATGGGTCAGTGATATGAATGAAGAAATAGAATAGATTAATAAGAATAGAACATGGACATTATTACCTAGACCAGATGACAAGAATGTCATTGGTACCACATGGATATTCAGAAACAAGCTGAATGAGAATGGAGAATTCACAAGAAACAAAGAAATATTAGTATGCAAGGGGTATGCATAAGAAGAAAGTATTGAGTATGGAGATACCTTTGCACCTATTGCTAGACTATAAGGAGTAAGAATTTTACTTGCTTATGCTACATTCAAAGGATTCAAGGTATACCAAATGGATGTCAAATATGCATCCCTAAATGGAATACTAGAAGAAGAGGTATACATTGAACAACCAAAAGGGTTTGTTGATCCTAACAAGAGAAACATGTTTTGTAGACTATACAAAGCCTTTTATGGATTGAAACAAGCACCTAGAGCTAGGTATGAAAGACTTCACTCGTATCTCATAAGTATTGGATTTGTAAGAACAAGTGAAAATAGAAATCTATATTTAAAAGAAGATACTGATGATAAAATTTTGATTGCTGAAATATTTGTTGATGATGTCATATTTGGGGGCAATGATATGTTATGCAAATATTTTTCTAATGAAATGAGCAAAGAGTTTGAGATGTCAATGTTTGGGGAGATTAAATTATTTCTTGGTCTACAAATTCTTCAAAAAGATGCAAGCATATATATCACACAATCCAAATACATCAAGGAAGTACTGAAGATATTCAAGATGGAAGATTACAAACCAGTTAGAACACCTATGGAAACCAGATGCAAGCTAACAAAGGAAGATAAGTCAACAAAGGTAAATCAGATCCTATATAGATCTATGATTGGAAAACTCATGTATGTTGTTCATACTAGACCAAATATAGCACATGTAGTTGGAATAGTTGTTAGATTCTCTGCTAATCCCAAAGAATCACACATGACTGTTGTCAAAAGAATTATGAGATTTATAAAGAATATTGAGGACAATAGCTTATGGTATAAAAGAGAAGGAAAATTTGAGCTTCAAGTCTATACAGATGCTGATTGGGCTAGGAACTTGGATGAAAGAAAGAGCACAACTAGAGGAGTATTATTCATGGGTGACAAAATCATCACATGGATAAGCAAGAAGCAAGGATGCATCTCACAATCTATTGAAAAATTAGAATTTGTGCCTGCTACTGCAAATTTCTCTAATATTGCATGGATCAAAACATTATTGGAAGGTATGAATATGAAAATTCTTGAACCAGTCATGCATTATAAGACTAAGCATATTGCTATCAAGTATCATTACTTAAGAGAACAAGTGCAAGAGAAAGAGGTGATAGTATAATATGTTCAATCCAAGGAACAATTAGCTGACATATTCACAAAGCCATTGCCTAAAGATACATTTGAGTACCTGAGAAAGATACTAGGGGTCTAACCCTTGTGTATTGGTCACTAAGATGACTAGGAGGCTACATCAGCCTACACATAATCAGAATATCATTCATGTTGATACAAGAAAAGAGGTGAACTACAAAGATACATTAGTGCACAACAAGGTACATATCTGCACCGAACACCAGAGTCATTGTATTGTTGATGGATAGGGAAATTCAAGGAGTATATTATAAAAGAAGGAAGAAAAGAGTTTGGCATTTCTATCAAAGGGATAAATGACTTGAGAGATTATATCCATATGAAATATTCATCATAATCATCCAAAGGGAGAGATGACTTAAAGGGGAGAGTATATCTAATGTTGTTAAAAGAAATAGATATGACCAAGGAGAGGACCAGACAAAGGGAGAGACAACATCAAAGGGAGAGACAAAATTAGAAGCTTCTACATCTATCCAGTGAAGGGAATGAAGATTGGAGAAAGTACTCGGCAAGAAACAAATCTAAGCTATATGAGCTTACTGAGAGCCAGGCATTTGTATTGGTTATAGAATAATAATATTGGTAGATTAATGAACTGCAACTAATATATTTAATATTATATTAGTAGTAATGTAGTGTGTTCCCATCAATTCCAAAGGGAGAGATTGATGAACCATAACTAATTGAATGTTTGAAGGTGTTAAGTTGATGATCACCAAGCTGTAGAAAGTTAATGCAAGACATTAAATCAGTAATGTATTGTATTTTCATTTTTTTCAACTTAATATAATCTAATTGGTTATATACATAGTGTCAAAGAATTCAAAGAACCAGCAAGATAAATGTTATGCTATCAGTAATGCATAAAATATTAGTATGCACTAAGTAACAACAAACACCGACGGACAGTGCACCCTAATGGATAGAGAACCCCGAGATAAGAGTCACAGTGATACCTCAGAAAGAAACCCAAGCAATCATTACCGATGAGAAGAACCATAGTGTTACTCGAAAGAAAGACAACCCTAATGGATAGACAACCCCAATGGATAGAGATGCCTGAGGACAACTGAAGTTAAGACCAAAACTAACAATGAGTTAAACATTGAAAAGAAATGAAGTTCTAAAATGAAAAAAGACTTAGCTGGCATGAGCTAAATATGGAGTTAACTGGTTGATCACATTGTTTTCATCAACAAGTTAAAAGCCAGAGATAACAGATATTTTTAAAGATGTTTTATTCCAGTTGTCAAGGAGAAATTTACAAGATAAAACTAAAGTATGCTTTAAAGAAAGAAAGGGGAGAATTGTGGATCACACCAAGAACAAGAAATTCAAGGACTTAGAAATGGTGATATTATGTCTATAAGAGAGACAAGCTAATTCATTATGAATTTGTGGGTGAATAGAATAAGATGTTGAAGAGAATACTGATGAAGAAAGACTTCACACAATCCTGATCAAACAAGCTAAAGAACAGAGCTAAAGATTTCTGCGGACACTGAGCAACATATAAGCACAACATCACTGATCAGAAAGAAGTGGAGCAAAGGTATTGAAAAGAAACATTGATCAGAAAGGTATTATGAGCTTACAATAGATCTGAACATCTACATGTATAAGTTGTATTTATGAACAAATCATCTATTGTTTTAGTTTAACCATTGGATCAGAAAGTCTCTTAACCAAGTAGGACTTAATAATCCTTTATATATTGAGATACATCCCAAGGAGTATCAAAATGTTTATCATGAAGATAACATAGTGAAATTCCAAATATCAAGTGATAAACTATTAGTGATAAATCCTCTAACAAGGTTGCAGTTAACAGTGTGTTTGTAACCTTTAACATGGTTGGCTCTTCACCAAGCTCACTTTAGAAGAGTGAAAATTTTGGGTTACCGGTCCCAAGTGGTTTTTCCCTTAACAACGTTTCCACATTAAAATTAAATGTGTCAAATGTATTTATGAGTCATTGCTTTGATTTTTTTCTTTACACATTACTAAAATGGGATTGATCGATAAACACTAAGTTATTTTTTGTATTTCAGTAAAGGCTAGACTGCTAATTGGTAAAGATTAAAATTAAGGTTTAACAGTGAGATCCGAGCAGTATTTATTTGATAAGATTATTTCAAGGCATACATCTTGTAGGACTGAAGATAACTAGAGTCTTATAATTGTGGTACTAAGTTTTTGGGTTAATTTATTGGATTATTTTTTAGGCCACTGATTCATCCCTCCCCCTCTCAGTTACTCTAACAGAATAGTACATACACAACATGACATCAGTAAATAAAAAGCATCTCATAAATTCACCCATCAAAACCAATAAGCACATGTACATTGAAATTTGAATCATGTGTCTCGTATATATCATCAATAAGGTCAAAATGCCAGGGGTACAATGATCTCAAAATATACAAAAATGTCATTAGGATAAATGAAACAAAATGGGGATGTCAAAATGAGGAATCAATATATAATCCTATCTCTCTATAACATCCTCATCATCATCAGGAACATGTGGCGGTGGTGGTGGAGGAGGAGGGGCCATATCCTCCTCTGGTCTCAGAGTTCACACACCTTAGATCTCACTGCAAATGTTGTATATGATGGAACCTTAAGGGGCAAAGGTACCACAACACAATATGTATCATAATAATAAGCAGCATGACTACTCTAATATGTCATAGCCTATTGATATACATTTCGCTCCTGAGTTAGGTTATGTGAGTGATGCCCCAACTCTATAATCAATGTGTGTATAGCCATAAACTTTGCCTATGAAGTCATCAACCTACCTCTCATAGCTCAGATAACATCTTGGGGTGTCTGCTCTCAAGTTCCATCTGCCTTCTCTTCCTACCCAGCCTTCTCATCTCATTGTTGTCACACTTGTGATGCGCCCTCCTAAAATTTTAGAGCATCATATCCAACAACTGGGGCATCCACCCCTATAGAACCCAATGTACCTCCCTCTTGTCTCCTTTTCTTCCCTACTACCAATGCTTCTCTTCTTGAGCTCGTGCCAAGATCTCCTCCTATTTCTTGGGTGCTACTACTTGTACATTTGTTGGTGAAGGGCCTCCATCCTAAATCCTCAGTGGTGGGGCAGCCAAACTATAAACAATGGAAAGGGGTATCAGGCCATGTAATCCCTATACTTAGGAGTCACACCTACATCTCCAACACCATCTAGATAATCTTAGGTATCCCTATGAAAACCATGCAAATCCTACACAATCCTTGTATATATCAACCGAGGCCCCCATACTAAAAAAACCTCATCTATAAACCTATTGTAAGTTGTGAACTTTGATGACACTGCCTGCAGCCTTCCAAACTAATGGTGTACCTTGATACCAAAAATATCTCAATAACCATGGAAGTGCATCTAATTAGTGGATGCATGATGAACATATCCCTTCTTTGGGACTGCTAATCTCCCTATGCCTATGTCCCCCTATATGGTCTCCAAGTGACCATAATGAGGTCATCAAGCTATCATCTCTAGTAGTTGGTCTTCCCCATGTGGGGCTCTGTAATATAGCCATCATATCAGTAAATGAATGGATGCCCATCCTGTCGAGCATCATCTATCACAAGTTTGCAAATGGGTGGTAGGTTCTCCCACAGCCAGACCTGAAAAACTAGTACACCTACTATGAGGCTCTTGGCCTTGCGATATACATTACCATGTAGCTCATGGTTAGGTGAGCTAACAAACATGAACCCCACCCTAGCTTTGCTGGCCTATCTAAAAAATCCTCTAGAATCAGACCCCACCCACATTGAAACCCCTCTTGCCTTCTGTTTGGCACTATGAGACAACCAATAAATTTTACCATCACACATACAAGTGGATACTAATCCACATACCTTCTCATCATAGTATCCCATGGTACCCACTTCTCTAGAATATCCTCATCTCCAAAGATGTGATGAAGTGCTAGAATAACTCACCACTGAGCATTATTATACTAGATAGGAGATCCACTAAAGGAATGTGGAGGATATGATGCACATCCTCATGTGTCACAGTGATCTCACAAGTGGTCAAATGAAATATATTATGCTGACTGAGGAATATCTCCATGAGGGCTGTGAGAAAACCATGGTTCACCCTGATCTCAAGGATCCCCAACAGCCAGCCTAACCCACACTCTACAAGATGCACCCTCTCAGGGTTTTTCAATCTCTATATCAAATTCATGGTGGGTGAATAGGTGATCCAAAACTGAATATATGCCAATCACTCCTACAAAAAATGAACAAAAAGTGTAAGTACAATTATCAAAATGAGCAAACAAAGAATAAATATGTTCCAAAACATGCTAGAGATGTAAGACCAACACAAAAAAAAAAAATCAAACTTGGACATTTGGAGGATCAAAATTGACCATTTTTTTCATATGAGTAGATGCATTGGCATCTAAAATCATAAAATTATTCTCATTTATTAGTATGAGTAAGTTTTTTGATATGAGTAAGTACAATAGGCTATACGAGCAAAGGGGCTACCAAGAAGGTACTCATACAACTATAGGGTAGGTAACATACGAGAATAATAATAGGCTGATACGAGTAAACATTTGGAGGAACTTTATCATATGAGCCCTCACCAGGACTTATACTATAAAATAAGGACCTACGTCTAAAAACATGCAAAAATTACTCTAAAATCAATGAATGGACAAAAATTGAATCAAAAGGATGGTTTTTTGTGCACTCACCAATGGTTTGTAGTTCTGAGATTGGTTGTGGACTCTCTGGTGCTCGATTAGGTGATCTTGGAAATGAACCACCATTTTTTCTCAGAGGAGGTTTCAAAACTCAAATAAGACTAAATAAATTGAATGACCCCTTTGGCCATTATATAAGTTATTGACCTAAATTTAACTTGCTTTGGTTGATGTGAAAATGACACCCTGGCTAATTTGACCGTCCAAATTCCATTTTCAAGATTAAAATAAAAATCTGAGATTGTTTTATTTGTCAAATTTGATAGTTGACATTTTTAGTTAACTAGAGTTGACCACTTGTGTGACTAGTGTTTTCAACTTTGAACTAATGGAAATCTCTCATTCTTTTCTTACAAAAAAACCACGTGTTAGAATTTTGGTCAAAATTGCTCAACCTATCATGCCCCAATATTTAGGCACTTAGACCTTAATCTAAAGAACATAATTTTCCATTCAAACATGTTATATTAACTATGGAAGATGTAGTCTTTTCTTTCCTTAATACACCTTTGCAAATTTCACAAATTAAGTTAATTGAAATTTTAAAATATATTAACATCAATTAAAGATTATAGTCCTTAAGATTCCTTTTCCACTATATTTAGTAAAACATCCATAGCTTCATTTTGGGATAACCATCATTTCAAATAAAGGTCTAAATACTTATTTTATTAATAGAAATAAACATACTCTAATTTCAAAAGCACAAGTGGCTTCAAAACAAGAAGATTCCTATTTCCAAAACCTTTCAAAATTTACAAGGAAGAAGCTTGAACACAAAAAGACTTTGAGGTAGAAATTGCATCCAAGACACCAAGTCATCAACTATACTTTCAGAAGCTTTCTCTGAACCTGCAAAAACATCAAGGTTGAACATGGAGGCTCACCTCCCAACCTAGGGCTTTGCAAGGCCACCCCTAGCTAGGGTATCCAGAACTAAACCAAGATACATACACACATAACAACCAAGAATCTGAAAATAGGAACACAAGAAATACCCTATACCCAAGGATATACATAGGTCTCCAAAAGACCTGAACAAAGGGGTGAAAGGGGACTACCACAAGAGGAGAAAGCCAATAATACAAAATACATACACTAGGAATAGGCCACACATGGGATCAACATTCCTAAGTACCACATATACAATCTTGTTCCATGGCCACACATGGACTCATGAACAAATTTCTACCCTTCTCCTCCATGCCCTACCATGGAAACTGGAGTAAATTTACCTTTCTTTCACAAAACAAGGCATGGCTTCAAGCCTTCCAATTTTTCTCTTATGAACCCCACATTCCATTGGGGATTCTTGGCATCATGGGCACCCATATACCCATGTACATCCCTCCACACATGGGATACTCTACACTACTTGGGTAGATCTGTAACTTTCACCCCATCAAGGTTACCCAATCCTCCCAAGGGTGAATATGCCTTGAATAACCCCATATACAAATAATCAAAAAATAAAATACAAGAGTTAACACATAAACTTCATGAAAACCCATGAAGCTGAAAACAATAACATAAACTTCATTCATGGATTTCTCAAGCTATGTACAAATTCAAGCAAAGACTACTCTAGCTATGCTAACTAGAAAACTCACCTCAAATCCAAGCTATGGTAGATGCAAGGCAGTTTTTGAAGAGCTTCTACTTCGCATCCTTCCTCCTTCTCTCAAGGCTTACTTCTACAAAATGAATCTGTCTCTAAAAGTAGAGAGTGGGTGTGTACCCAAAAATCCCTCTAAAACCTTCCTTATATAGGCCTTCTTCCTAAAATATCAGGATTCAAAAATGGAGGGGAGACCCTAATCCATCTACTCTCCCCACTTGTCTTCTTCATAAATGGAGTTAAATTCTTGTAAGGAAAGAATGGATAGATTAACCAAAGTCTTACAACTCTTCAAATTCGCCACTACCCAAAATGGAGACTTTAGGGGAGTCATAAATAAGTTTTGAGGCTCTTAATGGGGTGAAAATGACCCCTAACCCCTAAGGTACCAATTGGGGTAGTTATTTTTTACCCTAGTTACTCCCTAAGAATCCAAATGACCCTCCTAGACTCCACCCAAGGTTAACTCTCGAAAATCCAACCCTCAAGGCTCAATCTAATCTCTCTTGTCTCATCCTTATCTTCCTTGAATCAGTCTTTTCTTCCTGAACCTTAGGGTAAGCATAGGGAATATACTAGGTAACTCTTGGGTAAATTTAAGCCTAGGCTAGTCACATTCACTAGCCATGCCAACACACAAGGTGGACAAGTGTCAAGTGACACAAAAATTTCACATGAGCATGAATTATTACACATTTACTCAATTAAATAAGATACAATCATAAATTGTACTTTTATAAAAAATAAACTACAAGGAGGTCCATGTCTCTTTTTATAGACAAGGCCTTATCATCACAGTTTTCACATAGGTCCATTCCTAAATCCCCGATTAGTACCATGGTCAACTTTACTGCACACTCATTGCACACATCAATAGGTCCAATAAATCAACACAAAAATAATAGAATACATAATATAAGTTGAACAAACATTCACTCACAATTGCATCAAATATTCATTGAGCTTAACAATATATGGATCTACTCCACATGCATAAACATAACTCTTAATAAATATGCATACTGATATTATCGAACATCTACTCACTAATCCAATATACTAAACCATCAAAACTAAGTCCTAAACATAAATTTGCATCACTCACAAAAAGTATCACATAGATTCCTTGATTACATAATCAGGCATTGTATACAAGAATAGGATTCAGCATATCCATAAAGTAATACATGTGTCCAAATAGTCCAACTATAAAAAAAATTGTATCGATAGGATAACATATAAATAAGAAATAGTGCTAAGCTTATGTCCAAATAGGGTAAGCCTCACATCCTCCCTCTCTAGGCCTGAACATCCTCCTGGATTTCAGCAAAGAGGTGGGGGAATTGTGACCTCATCTATACTACATACTCATAGCATTGAACCTTACATTAAGCATATTGATCACTGTTAATTTATTTCATGCAAAGCATATATGTTATTCATACCCATCTGTATGTTAATTTACTTTGAATATTTCTTAACTGATAAGTCATATATCAAGAAAAATATGATTTTAAGAATGATAATGGTATGTTCTTTGCAACCTACTCCCTTATACATTCTATCCATATACCATGTTGAACATGAAAGAGAACATTACTTCACAACACATGACTAGCAACATAAAACACATATCCTAGCCACTGCAAGGTCATAAGAAATCTCAAATCAAGGTTCACAAATTTTAAATTTAAATCTAAAAAAGTTATAAATCCAAAAGAAAAATAAATGTGAACAAGAACTACTTTTAATAGACAAAAGAAAATTTGGTGGCTAGACAGTTACAAGAAAACCTAAAATAAATTCAAGCCAATCCTTCATCACTTCCAAGTTCATCTAAACTGAAAATCAAATTAAATTCAATCACATATACAGAGTGACAATCACTTAGCCACAAGAAGGGAGTAGAAGCAACACGACCCCTTGCGTCCAAGGTACATTAAAGAACATGACCAAACACTCAAAAATTATGTCTCAAGGGTTACATTTCTATGTATTAACACATTTTGTTTCATTCATCTTTAATCATAAATCTAGCCTCAATCTTAGGTATATATATACATCCTTAGTGTAAATTCCAATCATTAATTAAAATTTCTAAAGAGACTAATATTAATCATACACAAACATATTATAATACATAATGTAAGTTGAAAACACATTCAATCACACTTGCATCAAAGATTCATTGAACTTAACAGTATATGCATCTATTCCACATGCATAGACATAACTCTTAATAAATCTACATACTGATATTATCTAACATCTACTTACTAATCTAATATACTAAACCATCAAAACTAAGTCCTAAACATAAATCTGCATCACTCACACAAAGTATCACATAGATTCCCTGATTATGTAATCAGGCATTATATACAAGAAAAGGATTCAACATATCCATAAAGTAATATATGTGTCCAAATAGTCCAACTATAAAAAAATATGTATCGATAGGAGAACATATAAATGAGAAATAGTGCTAATCTTATGTCGGACTAGGGTAGGCCTCACACAACCCTACCAAAATTTTGGTCAAACCTAGTTAGTAGGACCTAACACCAGTGTAGAATGTCCTAAATGCTCTAAGTCACCGTCAAGTCAGATCAGTTTCTTCTTGCATTAGTTTAATCAATCATTTTTCATGAGAGACATTGAAGGGTCATTTGTCATGAGTTTGGAGACACACTTGTGTAGTGTGACTGGAAATAGTTTGTTTACAACATGTTCTGTATAAATGAAATGAATGGTGATTTAGGAGGGTCCTTGTGAGAAGTGTGAAGAGGTCCCTAAGGAAGGAATAAGGAGATAGTCACAATAGTGATCCAAATAGTAAGTAGTTGAAGACTTAGTGGTTTGGGCTCATAGACAACCTTACCTGGCTCCACTTTGCATCAGAAAGTCTATGTAGATTAAAAATACATAGAGAGGTCACTTGAAGGTTGAGATATAGTCTTTTTGATATTGAAGTTTTGGATGAAAACCTTAAACAAAATTACTAGGATTAAAATATTAAACAATGCTTCTATAAGCTTTATATGATCTTGAGGAGAGTTAGCGAGGCTCCATATAAGTTGGATTACAAACAAAATTGGATGAACATAATGGTTTCCATGTCTTGACTCTAAAAGGTCATTGGATAACATGTCACAAATTTAATGAAACTGCCACCCTTGAATAATGAGACAAAGATCATATTGGTACTTAGTGCTATTATTGATACTAGGTGAAAACGTTGAGGAATATGTGTAGACACCTAAAATTGTTTGTCCTTAATTAAATAAATATAAATTATTTATTTAATTATTTTATCATTATTAACTTTATTAACTCAATGAATATCTTAGTTTGTTTATTTAATTTACCATTTTTCATTATTATTTAAATAAATATTTATTATTATTTTTAAAATATTTTAATCCTATCTTATTTCTTTGTTTATTACATAAATACTTATTTAATTAATTAATTCATTGTCCTCTTCTTTCCCACATGCACTGAATTAAATAATTTTTTTTTAATTCTTCTTCTAAATTTTTTCTCATGCACATAAATTATTCAATTCTAATTATTCTTCATTTTCTACCTCTAAACTTTTACTCACTTTGGAAGCAACTAATATATCAATTATGTCTATCTCGCTCATGTAATCAGTTAATCATATCAATCATTCTTCTCATCAATTATCATTTCTTGATCTTTCATATGTCTCATGAGATTGGAACTAATGATTCTCTTAAATATTTCTATGAATGATGCTTCTTCCCTCTAATTTAAAAAAATGATCAACCAATCATTTGTGTACCAACTTTATGTTGAGATTCTTCTAGATCTTTCATCATCATCATTGCATGATAAATTTACATCACCCCCAAGACACCACATTCCATTCCATCATGTGCTAGTGCTAAATAGTTGAGATCAAACAACTATTTTTACTATCTTGGAGGATAGGAGGACAATGGAGTCAATAAAATCATACATGTAAGGTAAAACTTTTTTCAATTTTTACATTTCATGATTTAGAGCTCTACTGATTATTTGTTGTATTTGGTTTGTAGATCTAGGCTTGTGGTATGGTTGATAAGGGTTTACAAATAGTTATAATATTCATCATACATCATTTTGAGATTTCTAGTAGGACCCTAGACCTATTTTCTAATAATTTGTGTGATTTTCTAAGTGTTTTTAGGAGTCACATGTCAAATATATGCTTACGATCACCATACTTATGCATTTGTTGATCAGATCTACAAAATATGCATTCTACCTTAAGGTTAAAAATTTAGTTTTTATGCTTTTGTTGTATTAATTCACTTTTATTTATTTTGTTTTGTATTATTATGCTTTTACTATATTCTTGCACTTTTTATCCATATTGTAGCACTTTTTCTTTGTTCAGGTATCTATTTCGTACTATTTTGCAGTTTGTTGGTCCTTCTCTTTTGCTTCTATATCTTGCACATTTTATGTTTGCTTTTGTGTATATGATAGTGATATTTACATTGTTCATCACCCTAGGGTTTGACCCAAAATAGGTGTCTCCCACAAGCTATATAAAGGAGTGAGAATTGTTTTAGTATAATCTAATCATTATCATGTAAGATATGTACTTGCAGTTCTTAATTATTCAAGAGTCAAGATTACGGATCCAAAATTGATCACTACAATTGATTTATAGGGAACTTGGTCCTTGCACTTTTGTGTGCATCATTGTTCATAGTACTCCTCCCCTAGACACCTTTGTGATTTGATTGGATTGGAGCAAGGGATGTGAAATGTACCTTGAAGATAGTCAACACATTCCGCCTTAGAAAGGGGGAAATCCTTTAGTCATAAGATTTATTTTAAAACTTCATGATAAGAGGAAAGTTGATCCATTTGAGTTCAAGCCTATGCTACTCAACCTCTACCCATCAATTGTGGATGGTTATTTTATCGCTTGGACCTATTCTTATAACTAACCCACTTGATATCTAGTATGTGCGTATCTTAGTATTAGGAAAAGGTGTCTAAATATTGTATTTACATATTATTACTATTTTTATTAATTTTTTATTTGAACAAAAATTTCCCATAATATTTCTTCAAAGGTTTAGATGGGCTAGAGAAGCATGCCAATAAATTTTTATTGCAAGATCATGTTTAGTTTTGAAAATATTAAAGTTTTCATTTTTGAAGTTGTTAAAGAAATCTTATGAATTCAATTGTGAAGGCTTTAGAGGATCCAAAATGTCTTGAGAATATGTATAAATAAAATAGAAATTTTTGAAATGATAGGGTACATTGAAAGTTGTCAGGCACTTCAAATATGTAATCAATTGAATACCTGGTTCACAAGTTATGGCCTCTAGAAGTTGGGTCTCCTGAAATAAGAAATGTAAAAAATGTGGAACATGTAAATGATATTTAAAAGGGAATTACATGTGTTTGTGTGTGGTTTGCCACATCATATATTAAATTTGATTGGAGATAAGATGGGCACCACTATATAAGTATGTTTCAATCTATGGTTTTGTAATATCATTTTACAATTTCATGTATTGTATCTCCTATATATTAGCTGTGTGAAATGAAGGGTTTGTGTAAGATTCTTATAGATATTCAGTTACCTTCAAATATATTGTTTTTGATTAAGGTAAAAGTAGGTTTTGAAGGGAACCCTGAAACCCTTTAACAAAACAAAGAGAGGAGAGACTAAAAAATCCCTACGAGCATCAGATTGACCCAGAGATGGGAACAATCAACAGAGGGTCAAAACCCAGATATAGCAACATAAACAAACTAAACAAAGGGAACAAAATAACTGCTGGAAAGAAAATAGAGAAGAGGCCCGCCAGCACCAAAATCATAGCAAGGATTTTAGAAGGCATTCAGAGTCCATCAGCTGACTCTTCATAGTTGTCACGTTCTCTCTCAGCTTTTGAAGATCCGGATCTTCATTCTTCTGCACCTTAGATCTAGTGCGAGTTCCAGGTC
>MU223547.1:4312572-4335541 GCA_018584345.1 Thuja plicata | reverse complement strand
CTTCGGCCCTCCACCCAAAACGTTTAATAATTTTTTAATGTAAAAAAAATGACAGTTAGAAAAAAAAATACAACGCTCTACGCTAAATAAAAAAATTCTTTCATTTATCGATTAAATATATTCTTTTCTTTAAAAAAAAGATTTATTTATTAATTTAAAACAATATCAACATTAATAAAATAAAATAATAATTAAACCATAGTATAACAAAATACTTATTTAATGACTGGTGAATTAAATAAGTTTGTACCAAAACAACGGGTACATAGGGGTGTTATTTTTTTAATTTAAATACATCAATGAAATCTATATTTCATTCCTAAGATATGCATTGAAGGAAATTAATTTTTGAGTAGTTTAATTTTTTTTTGAAATTTATACCAGAATTTTTATAAGGTAAAAAAATATATAATAATAGTAATATATAATAACTCTAAGTGTTGAGAATTAAAATTCTTAAAATTACCAACTAGTATATTCTTAAGCTTATGCAAATTTTCAATTGATTTCAATAGAACCATTTCTATTTAATGCATCCAAGGGATATAGTGAATATACAAGATAAATAAAACTCAAGATCTTCTTTAATTCAATATAGAAAGAATAACTACAATTTATTAGGATCTCAATCTTCAATATGGATAGTTGAATTACAATTCAATATAAATTACAAATCTTTCTCAAGGTCTCAATACAACCCTTGCATAAATAAAAACAAACTTTAAACGACATAGGATACAAATGACAATTTTTTAGTTATTCACATCTCTCATGTAAGGGTAATATGAAAACTTCAATCTCCCTTCAGGAACCTGTAATGAGATAAGGTTGACCATGGAGGCTCACCTCCCAACCTAGGCCTTTACAAGGCCACCCCTGAGCTTGGGGATCCAAACTAGAATAGGATACAAACAGACAACACAACAAGCAGACAAGCATACATAAAAGAAAACATACTCTAGAAAACTTCCCAACACAAGGATGAAAAATGGATAGGCCTTCAAGAGACCTTCCTGAAAATAGAGGTAGTGGTAGACCTCACTATAGGAGAAAGCCAAGAATGAATATAGAACACACACAAGCCTCACATGGACTTGAATAGGACCATCTCCTCAAGATGCAATCCTGAATAACCTCCTTATGCCTCCTAGGTACCCTCAGGCCCTTCTTGGCTTCATGGGTATCATGTTACCCCAAGTTTTTCCCTCCATACATGGGAGACTCTACATAAACAGGAATCATTTTCATCTACCCCCAAGGCTACTCTGCCCTCCCAAAGGTGAGTGTACCTTGAAGACCCATTCAAAATCAATCACAAAGTAAAGACATTGAGAAACAAACATAAAATTTCAAACATAAAATAAAAGCTTCAAAACACATAAGACTCCATTAATGGAGTCCTTGAGCTCAAGGACACACATAAACATAAATAAAATTACTTAAAAGAAATCCAACCTTAATTCCAAGATAGGATGATGAATGGATTGGTGTTGAGCTATCCTTCCTAAGCTCCTTCCAAAAAGGCTCCTTCAAACTGAATTCTCTCTCTAAGGGTAGAGAGTGGGTGAACACTCAACTCATCCTAAATCCTTCCCTAAATAGGAAAACCTCCAACAAGAGCAAGGCTTAACCCAAGGGCGAGGTAACTCTAACCAACCCCAAACTAAACCACTTTCTAACTCACCAAGGGTGAAGTCAAATGAAACTTGGGTAGAAGAGAGAGTGAGGTTAACCAAAGTCACACTCCTCTTCCAAATTCGCTCAAGCCTGAAAATGATACTTAAAGGGAGCAACAAATGAGTTTAGAGGCTTAATAATGATAGAAAATGACCTCTAACCCATAGGGTACCAAGTTGGGTGACTAAAACTGACCCCGGTTACCCCTTGGGAGCCTAAAAGACCTCCTAAAACTAACCCTCAAGTTAACCTACGAATTTCTAAGTCAAGAAGACTTCTAGAAACTTCTAACCCTGGGGTAAGCTTGGGTACTACTCCAAGATAACCTTAGTTAACCTTTAACTATCCTTGGTTCCCTTTACTTAGCCATGTCAACAATTAAATTACAACAATTGTTAAATTTGGCACATTAATTTAAAACAAATGACATGACTTATACACATAAACATTTACTAATTTAATGACACACATGCAAACCACATTTATGAAACAATCACATAAACAATGAGGTCCATGTCTCTTTATATAGACAGGACCTTGGAAAGCACAAGTATTTACATAGGTTCCAGTACTGGGTCCCCAATATAGGTCCATAGTCAACTTTCCCTACACACTCAATGCACACATCAGTAGATCCAAAACGACATGATATGAAACATAACATGACATCAATAATGCACATACATATAAACCAAATTTGCATTAGAACTGAAACAACCTAGCATCGGTTTCCTAAACAAATTTTATCATATTACATTCATACATTTAAATCCATATAAAACATCAACATAAGCTAAAACTGAATCAGAACATAAAGCATCTTAAAAGTACCCTGATTACAAAATTAGGTGCTGAATATATAACATAGGATTCCACCGATCCTCAAATGTATAAAAAGTCTCTAATATTCAAGGTATGTCAAAGCATAAACTACTAAAAACATGAGAACAAAATACTAAAAATATAGCACTCTAGTGTAGGTCTCACATCCACCCCCTCTAGGCATGAACTTCCTCCTAGAGTTCATCGAAGAGGTGAGGGTACTGTGATCTCATCTATGTTGTATCCTCCCAAGAGGCTGTAACCTCATCATAGCAATCCCACTGGACCCTAACCTGGTCCATCTCTCTACCTCAAAGACCCAATGTCCGCTGAGCCAATATATGAATTGGCTCCAAAGCCATCTGCCCATCCAACTCCACCTGCAAGGCATCCTAATCTATCACATGAGACTCATCATAAATATACTTCCTCAAAACTAAAACATGAAACACATCATGGATGAGTGACAGGCTAGGTGGCAATGCTAAATGGTAAGAAACTATTCCTATCCTCTCAAGGATCTCAAAAGGTCCAACAAAATGGGGTGCTAGCTTAGAGCCCTTTCCAAAATAGATTGGACTCTTATGTGGTCGCACTCTCAAGAAGATTCTGTCTCCAACTAGATAGGCTCGATCAATCCTCTTCGCATCTACATACTTCTTTTGCCTACCTAGATCTTCCTCAAGTCTCTGCTTAATCAAAGTCACCTACTGCTCCATATCCCTGACTAGCTCAGGACCAATAGAAACTCTATCCTTGATCCTATCCCAACTGAGTGCGGTCCTGCATGGTCTACCATAAAGAGCCTGATAGGGAGGCATACCCAAGGAAGTTTGGTGCCCATTGTTATAGGCAAACTCCACTAGGTATAGGTATTCTTCCCACTAGGTCTGATGGTCCATGACATACATGTGAAGCATGTCCTCTAGTACCTGATTGACCCTTTCGGTCTGACCATCTATCTCAGGATGATAAGTTGTACTAAAGTTGAGTCTAGTGCCCATAGCTTCCTGAAGTTCTCTCCAAAAGGATGAAGTGAAGAGAGAATCTCTATCTAAGATGATCTTATGAGGTACGCCATGAAATTTGACTATATCTCACAAGAACACTTGTGCTACTGCTGGTGTAGTAAAGGTAGTACACATGGGTGAAAAGTGAGCCACCTTAGTCAACTTGTTGATTGTCACCATGATGGAATCATGATGACGAGAAGACATAGGAAGACCTACTATGAAATCCATAGATATGGTGTCCCATTTCCACATTGGTACCTCATGAGGCTAAAGGAGACAACCTGGATGATGGTGTTCTGCCTTCACCCTCTGGAACTCTAAGCATCTAGCTACCATCTCCGCAATCTGCAACCTCATGCCTGGCCAATGATAAAGTTGCCTCAAGTTGGCATGCATCTTCTTAACTCTGAGATGTGCTACATAAGGGGCCCTATGAGCCTCAAGCATCACAAACTCATGCAATCCTCTGGAAGAAGGTATATAGATACGTCCTCTATGATGCAATAGTCCATTGGAATCCAAGGTATACTCTAAAAAATTTCCCTCAAGGGGCCTCTGAGATCGAATCAACTCACAAACCTCTACGTACAACTCATCCTCTTGCAAGTGATGAAGGATGTGATCTCTCAAATCCATGCCAGTAGACATAGAAGAAATCTCATGCCATCTCCTACTCAAGACATCTACGACCACATTCTCTTTCTCTTTGATGTAATGGACATCAAAATCATATTCACATAAGAACTCCATCCATCTCCTCTCCCTAGCGTTAAGGTTTGGCTGAGTGAAGATGTACTAAATACTCTGATGGTCTAAATGAAGTTTGAACTGATGTCCTAAGAGAAAATGTCACCATTTGACTAATGCATGCACCACTGCTGCGAGCTCAAGGTCATGGGTAGGCTAGTTGAGCTTGTGAGTCTTTAGTTTCCTAGACTCGTAGGCTATAGCTCACCCACCTTGCATAAGGACTGCTCCCAAACTATCCAAGGAAGCATCTATGCATACCATAAAGTCTTTTGAAGGCTCTGGTACAACTAGAATGGGTGCACTAGTAAGTGCTCTCTTAAGCTCCCGAAAAGCCTTATCACACTTCTCAGTCCACTCAAACTTCTTTCCCTTTCATTGAAGAGAAGTAATGGGGTGTGCTACCTGAGAGAAACCATTAAAAAACCTTTTTTAGTAACCAGCTAAACCCATGAAACTCCTAACCTTGGTCACAGTGGTAGGTGCTGGCCAATCCATAATGGCATCAATCTTTGATGGGTCTACTGAGATCCCATCACCTAATATAACATGGCCAAGGTACTTGACATCCGCTCTCAAGAAGGCACACTTCACCAAGCTGCAATACAACTGATTGTCTTTAAGACACTGCAAAACTTGCCTCAAGTGTTCCTTGTGCTCTTCCTCATCCTTGGAATATATCAAGATGTCATCGAGAAACACAACTACAAACTTGTCAAGGAAGGTACGGAATACTCCATTCATAAGGCTCATGAACACAGCTAGAGCATTCGTAAGACCGAATGGAACCACAGTGAATTCATAATGGCCATATCTAGTGTGGAATGCAGTCTTGTGAATATCACTATCCACGATCCTCAACTGATGGTAACCTAATTTGAGGTCTATTTTAGAGAAGACTCAGGCACCCTGCAACTGATCGAACAAGTCATCGATCCTAGGAAGTGGATACCGATTCTTGATGGTCACCTTGTTCAACTGTTGGTAATCCATACACAACCTAAGTGATCCATCTTCTTCTTCACAAAGATAACTGGTGCACCCCAAGGAGAAACACTAGGACAGATGTGTCCTTTCTCTAACAGTTCCTCAAGCTATATCTTGAGCTCATTAAGCTCATTAGTGGTCATCCTATAAGGTGCTCTGGAAACTAGCTCAACTCCTAGTATGAGATCAATGTGAATGTCTACTGACCTTCGAGGAGGCATACTAGGTAGCTCTGATGGAAACACATCTGCAAACTCTTGAAGAATGGGGATGTCATCAAGAGAATTTTCCTTCTCTATCTCTTCTTCCCTATCGCTGATGGTGATGGCATACAACTGGCATCCCTTCCACATGCATCGCTTAAGCTGCATGGTGGATATCACATGGAGGAATATAGGCCTATGAACCCCAATAATAATTGTATATGTACCATCATCATCCAAACATTTGATCCTCTTCTTACGACAATCTAGCTTGGCTCTATGAGTACTTAGCCAATCCATGCTAAGAACTAGACTGTAAGATCCAAGGGGAGTAACTCTAAGATCTGCTATGGTGGTCATCCCACCAATCTGGATCAGACAATCCCTAACCATTGAGGTTACATAATCTCTAGCTCCTAAAGCTAACTCTACTTCCCATCTAACCTCTTGTCTAGCTGCCACTAGCCCGTAACGCTCCACAGTCGATGGAGAAACAAAGGAGTTAGTGGCTCCTATATTAAAAATAATAGTAACATCACTACCTCTGATCTTACCTGAGGCCTCAATAATGGTAGCCTGGTGGTATGCCTGGCGATTGTCCACTGCTGCAAAAACCATGTGGAACTTTTCCCTATCCCCTACTGTCAGTTCTGAAACCATTGTACGCTAACTACCACCCTGTGGGCACTCTCTAGCTAAGTGCCCCATGGCACCACAAGTGTAACATGGCCCCCGTGACTGAACCTGAACACTAGGAGGCCTAGCATAGTGAGATGCTGCAGTCCTAGATGAACCGCTGTAACCACCCCTAGATGACTACTGAGTCCATGCTGGAGGGGTATATGGTGCCTGAGGTCTTTGGTCCTTCTTAGGATCCTATGACTGCCACTATTTGGACTTAGAGCCCTGCTGAACCTGAGGTGCCCTTTGATGCTGTGACTATTGCGGCTGCTATTGCTGCTGCTGTGGGGCCCTAAATGTCCCTGTAGAGTTCCCCTGATTCCCTTTCCATGTGTTTTTCTGATATCCAGAGGCCTGAGATGAGGTATTGTGGTTCTGTGACATATCACTATAATCTTGTGGACCCCAGACTATCTCTTTGGCTACCAAGGCCCTGTCCACTGTGAACCTTAATTTCCCTGAAGGCACCATGCGTACCCTATCTGAAATCAAAATATTTAATCCCTTGATGAACCTATTCACCTGCAACTTCTCGTATCCCATATATTCCACATAGGGTAGGAGGTTGAGAAACTTGCCCTCATACTGGGCTACTATAAGACCCCATTGCCGGAGGTCATGGAACTCATCTATATGGTGCTGTCTGAACTGTTCTGAAATATACTACTCTCTGAAGAGCTCGAGGAAAGCTCCCCAAGTGAGGGTATTGATGTCAACGAGTCCCTTGGTCTCCTTATGCCTCCACCAAGTGGATGCTCTTTCTCTAAGAAAAAGAATTGCGAACCATGCCTTAAGGTTGCTACCATAATTTTGCAACCCAAAGCACCTCTCTAGGCTTAAAATCCAAGCCTCAACTCTTGCCCCATCTGCTTCTCTTATGAAGGGAGGCAGTTTAAGCCTCATCAACTCTGTGATCTGATTCCTGATATTAGGGGGTGCTCTATCGAGCCTCTGTGCACCTCCCCTAGGAATACCACCTGGTACTGTAATGGACTCCTCTTCCTAGTCTGCCTGATTCCCTCCTGCTCTAGGAGGTGGGCTCCTACTTCTCTCTCTTTCTTGATTAACAGGTGGCATGCGGTCTAGAATGAGCCCAGCCTGGTTATGAAAAGCTATCAATAGAGCCGCATTAGGATTGGGAGACGGTTCAGGAGGTGGGCTTTGATCCCTCCTACAATCCTCTACCTCAGATTGTACCTCTATGCGTGCCGCGGGGGCACATCGTCGACCACGCGCTTGCTAATGGGCTTGACGAGTGAAAGGTGGCATCCTACACATGCAAGACAATTTTAGTGATAACGTAGTGGGTTAGGTTCCCAATGTTGCTAAACATGGCTCTGATACCAAAATGTCATGCCCAAAAGTTGGGCAAAAACACACTATCAAAAAATTTTAAAACACACTAAAAGGACGATAACAAAACTAACTCAAAGGTAACATATGCACGCAAAGCGGTGCAAGGGAGAAACAATAACTAGAAGAGTAGGATGGGGTAGGATAGCTCTGGAACTATCCTACATGACTTCATAAACTAGGAACCATGATCAACACACAAATCAAGACAATTGACTAAAAGTCAACAAGAGTTGACCAAAAGTCAACTATACTCTGAAATACATGGAGGGTTACTAGGGCCTACTAAGTTCTATAGAGGGCTTAGGCACGTAATTTGAGATAGTTGACCAAAAAGTCAACCCATGTTGACCAAAAAGTCAACTATCTCCAAAAGGTGCAAAACTAAAACCCTAGGGTCCAGAGGCTGCATGGAACACCTGGTTCAAATTTTGAAATGAACGGACAAGGTTTGACCATGGTTGACCAAAGTCAACCATGCACAAAATCAGTCAAAGGGGGACGTTAACAATGTCTAACGCTAATTTAGTTCAATGGAAACAATATAATTGGTTAATTAACGTTTTATAACCCACATAAAATTATTTAACAAAATATTCCCTATTCTAAAGTTTAATAATCTGAAAATTAAAGTGACTAAACTATCTAATCTAAAGAAATAATTTTTTATCTTTAGAACATTATAACTTCAATTAAAATAATTAAATTTAAACCCCTTAAAATATAAACTAACATCCTAAGTTAAAATAAAATCTAATTTAATTTTTATCTAAATTAAATCAAATCTTAATCTAGAGAAATCTATATGCATTATAAATTCTTATAAAGGCACCTAATTTTAAAATAGTATTTAAATTATCTTTTTTTTTTT
Source organism: Thuja plicata (assembly GCA_018584345.1). Classification (NCBI taxonomy): domain Eukaryota; kingdom Viridiplantae; phylum Streptophyta; class Pinopsida; order Cupressales; family Cupressaceae; genus Thuja; species Thuja plicata. The sequence continues at coordinate 4,327,187 of MU223547.1, read as the reverse complement.
TAACAAAACTCACAACCTATTTATATAAATATATATATATATAAATATCTATTTGAAAAAAATATAATAATAACAAATTAAATTTAAAATATTTTTATAAACCAAATCAAATCTTCTAATCTAAAACCTATAATACAAAAAAAAAAAACCTAAAAATCACCATGGAGGCAGGGAGGGCGACCAAAGTGGAGGCGGTGAAAAATGTAGGGCGGCGGCAGAAAACCCACGCGCCGCACAGGGAGGGTGCGACAAGGAGAAGAGGGCGGAACGGTGGTGGCCGCAGGCGGCGGCACCACTGCCCGACGACAGCAAAGGAGGAGGGGGAGTGCCGGCCAGCGGTGGCTCTGCCCCACTGTGTAGACAGTGGGCAACCCACGCACTATGCGGCTCCCATGGCTGAGATATGGGCTAGGGAGGGCTTCGGACACCCCACCCAAAACGTTTAATAATTTTTTAATGTAAAAAAATGACACTTCGAAAAAAAATACAGCGCTCTGTGCTAAATAAAAAAATTCTTTCATTTCCAGATTAAATATATTCTTTTCTTAAAAAAAAGATTTATTTATTAGTTTAAAATAATATCAGTATTAATAAAATAAAATAATAATTAAACCATAGTATAACAAAATACTTATTTAATGACTGGTGAATTAAATAAGTCTGTACCAAAACAATGGGTACATAGGGGCGTTATTTTTTTAATTTAAATACATCAATGAAATCTATATTTCATTCCTAAGATATGCATGGAAGGAAATTAATTTCCAAGTAGTTTATTTTTTTTTTGAAATTTATACCAGAATTTTAATAAGGTAAAAAAAATATAATAATAGTAATATATAATAATTCTAAGTGTTGAGGATTAAAGTTCTTAAAATTACCAACTAGTATATTCTTAAGCTTATGCAAATTTTCAATTGATTTCAATAGAACCATTTCTATTTAATGCATCCAAGGGATATAGTGAATATACAAGATAAATAAAACTCAAGATCTTCTTTAATTCAATATAGAAAGAATAACTGCAATTTATTAGGATCTCAATCTTCAATATGGATAATTGAATTACAATTCAATATAAATTACAAATCTTTCTCAAGGTCTCAATATAACGTTTGCATAAATAAAAACAAACTTTAAACGACATAGGATACAAATGACAATTTTTCAGTTATTCACATCTCTCATGTAAGGGTAATATGCAAACTTCAATCTCCCTTCAGGAACCTGTAATGAGATAAGGTTGACCATGGAGGCTCACCTCCCAACCTACGCCTTTACAAGACCACCCTTGAGCTTGGAAGCATCTGTGCATGAAGATGGTCAAAGAAGCTATTAATCATCATTATATTATGATTATTTATGTCCATCATCTGTTGTACAATCAAAGTTACCGGTGGTTCCACATGTTTTTTATCTAGGAATTACAGACCACTATCTCCAATAGTAGATAACTTTAGCTTCATCAACTCCTAACATGTCTGAAATTTGTCTTTGTTAAGCTTGGGGATCTCTCTTCTATAAGACATCTCTGATCTTTAGCTTAGGCCTTTAAACCTTCCCTTGCAAGCACTTAAAGCTCTAATACCAATTGTTGGAAATGAGATGAGTAACTAAGAGGGGAGGAGTGAATTAGTTACCACAAAAAAAATCCAAGTCCCTTAGACATCTTAAACAAATCAGTCACTGTTGCTCGGTTAACATAGATTATTCACTGTCACTCGGTTAACATAGAAAATCATAAGATATTAACTATGATTATCTTTAGTAATTAATTACAGAAACATAAACCATAAAGAAAATGAAATGTACACAGATAACACCAAGATTTAACATAGAAACCCAATATGGGAAAAACCACCAATTTCAACTAGTTACTGATTTTCACTCTTCTGAAGTGAGCCCTGTTAGGATCCAACCCTGTTAAAGGTTACAATAACACACTGCTAGGTGTGAACCTTTTATAGTATTTAATCACCCTATAAGGAGTGGCCTTATTAGAGGTCTTCAAACACTTCAATATAGAGTCCCCTTGTGAGAGGATTTACAAAAGGCTGTTAAGTCTACTATGTTAAGAGATTTGAATCACTACTACAATTTTTAGAAAGTAAAAATGGATTGACCTAATTGTATATGCAATTGTCTTTGCTGATTCAAATCTTGCTCAGTTTTTAAACTAGATCCTCACTAATCAAATATTATGTTGCAGCTCTATCCGAATGATTTTTCGTTAATCAGAATCCCATATGATTTTTCCTCTTCTCTTCATATCATATTCATCCACTAATTCAATTACTTCCACACTTTTTGTCCAAAATTGACCTTATATATACACATAATAGACCTTGTCAAGTCAGCCTCTATAACCTTCCAACTAAATAATAAAACTCAAATATGTCAGCCTCTTATGCCCAATTAAATATAAAATGTAATCATCTGTTAGTCGTCTGACACTAATTGTTTAACTCGGTCAACACTGAAATTATTCAACCCCTGACCAACACTGTAATGCCCGAGTGAACTCGGTAAGAACTAAATTTCTTCAATATCCGACTGAGCTCAGAGAGCACTGAGATTCACTTGGCATACACTAATTGTGCTCAGTTTGGATGTATAAATTTATGTAACATCACTACATAAGTGCATATACATGTGTAACATCAATGACAATACACAATTGAATAATTGTAATCAACACTTATTTCCTAGTCCCTCATTAGGAGGCCTCACCACCACCACCTCCTTCTCAACTAATAGACGCTTTGTCCCAACAAATTCAACACTCTAGAAAAAAAGGGATTACATGAAACTATAATTCCCCCTCGAGGAACCCTTAGACTAAGGTCACAATAATCATCAATACATGTGGAATTTATTTGAATGATGTAAATACACAACTAATGTCCCTAATCCAACTGATAATATCTATTACATCAATCATCTACCACTAGTTTCATTTTTATCACCAATCCAAATATTCCTCTGGTAACCTTTCAACATGAGGTAAGATTATATATTCTCAATATAATACCAACAAGTGTTATGCATAATTGAGTTTTTCTTTTGTGTTTCCTCATCGTGTCCCAAAACTTGTATCTGTACACATGTCTATATAACTCAAAATAGGTCATCAGTACCAATGAATGTTAGATATATTGGAAATACAATATGGGAAAGCAAGATACTGAGGGGGGGGTGAATCAGATCTTTAACTTTTTATCACTTAAAACAAACTGATCCACAATCATGCATAAAAGTAATTGATCTATCATCTAGTAGCATCCATGACAGTAAATAAATAACTCTAGACATAGAATATGGTAACCCAAAAACCCAATAAGGTAAAAATGGGGTGGGGATGACACCCACAAAAATCTTCACTATTGCAGCAATAAAGTGTACCTATTAGGGCTACAAGACTTGATCACAATTTGTAATCTACCTGGTTAAAGGTTTGCCCAGTTAAGAGCTACAAATCATTAAAATCTACCTTGTAAAAGGATTTAAACTTACAACAAATTAAGCACTTGGCTAAGAGATTTAGAAAGGTCTGTTAGAACCACTCTGTTAAGAGATTTCACCTGATACACTTGTTAGAATGTCTCAAGATCTGATCATTTGATATGCACTTTGATATTGATAACGAATCTCCTCTTTTCAATACCTTCTCTGATCTAATAAGCTGATATATCTTTACTATGCTCCTCACTGCACTTTCACTCTGCTAGATCTATGCTTCCTCTCTCAAAACAACCCTTCTCACATCTCTCATGTATGCATACACCTTCTCTCACAGTACTCTAACAATAAGGGTAAGAAGCAATCTTAATATACTTTAGGGATCTGGAAATTAGATCTAGATCAACGATCAGAATCAAATGCTTATGCCACTTGGGAAATCCAATTTTCTAATTGGATCGATGCCATGTAGTAGGATCAAATAATTAAATGCGTAATTACCCTGTTGAAAATATTAAATGCTTAGATAAGTCGGCCCAAAATAGTTTACCTTGAAATTGGTGTCATTCCTAACATACATAACAAAAATGTCTTTCTTGGCACAAAAATACTTTGACACTCAAAAACTATTATCTACTCGGGAATGAATTTTTCAGATGGCTCAGCCTATACTAGATAGCTCGGCCACAGTGATGACCGGCTAAAACTACCTAGATAAATGACTAAGTGTGGGACACTAATGAGAAACAAAACTTAGAGATCAACAATCTCCCCCTTTGATATTAGTGGAAAAAAAACTTATCATTTACATTCACAAAATTCCCCTAAGTACACAATGTACTCCCTCTTAGATCATACTTCATTCTTCATACACTATCTACATAATATACATGCCTTCAACAAGGATATTTATACCTGGTTCTGTACATCTTTTTATGTTTCCCCCTTGTTTTTGTCACTGATAGTTGTAGGGGGTAAGTTGTATTTGTCCAAAAATGGTTTATGAAGCTATAATATCAATGCAAATGATGTATCCCAACTATCCTTAACAAAATTCATAACTTCCAACTTAACTTCTAGCTCGACAGCTAGACTTACCAAACTATCTGTAGTGGAGAGGTGAGAATCTCTCTTGACCAATCCTCGTGCAGCTGTTAGTTCCTTCTGAATAACCTCTAGATGAGGTAACAAATTAGCTTGAATTGTTATTAATTTGGCCCTCATTTGGCCATCTTCAGCCATAAGCTCGGCTAATCTCTTCTGTCCATGAGTCAATCTATCAAAATGTATGGAGCTATAACTAGCATCCATGCTCAATGAACATGCTATTGACTATTGGAGATTACTTCTGGTAGCTAGTTGATTGTATGTTTGTCATTGATGAAAACATATAATATGTAGTAGTGTTCTATATGTACTTATCAAAATGATGTTATCATGCCTTGCGTGGTTATATTCATTTTGTAGACATGTTGTTTATGGTTTTTTCATACATGCAGACTCAGATATGAAGTTTCAGTTGTGTTGTGTAATTCTGTTAACAACGGTTATAGTTTATGCAGTTTGTCTGTACAGGGCCGATATATTGCACTAGTTCTTGAGTTGCGCCTATCTTCAGGATATGCATGTGTATATTCAAGTTTAGTTGTGAGTTTAAGATAGTTATCTAAAGGCACCAAATGTGTTTTAACAAGATTGCAATGTTAGAGTTAATTTGGTGAGGTTGACTTTGTGAAGCGTCGCGTCTATTCAACTTATTTTGCGCAATTCTAATTATGATTGTGTGATTAGTAAAGCCAACAAGAATGTTATGAAGAGTTTCATAACAGGTCCCATGATACTTTGAGGAACATACTTATAGTAGTTCATTTGTGGAATGCTAAGTGTGAATGAGAAGATAAGAGACAGAAAAAGTATAGAGCAGAATATCAGTTGTGTTTCATTCATCAAGGATCTATGTGAAGAAGAAGGGAAAGATTACAATACATTGGAACTGATCAAGATAGTAGGTCTACTCTATAGTTCATCATCAGATATAGTGCATATCTATTCTACATAAGGTTGTAGCCTTCACCATTGAAGCAGTAAGCTTTTGGACAGTGAGTCGTCACTCCTAATAGGGTTATTTGTAAAAGAATCCTAACAGGGTCAAACCCTTAACCAAGTCACTATACTTATTGCATTGTAAAGAACAACTCCTAATAGGGTTGCAAGATCTTCTAACTGGGATTATTATAAACAAGTATAGTTCATTATGGGTGTTAATTCCCACCGGGCTTTTGTCATGCCCAAAACTAGGGCAAACACATATACAATTTTTTTTTTAAAACGCAAGTGTAAACCACTAACAAGGATGTATATGAGGTGATGTGATATCACGGTAAAAGTAGTCTTCAAATTGCAAGGTATATGCATAAGTTGAATTAGGGCACATCACATACAGATGCAGAATTAGAGCATCAACTAGTCATACGGGTTACATGAACACCTGGGGCAGGTTGGTTTAACCCTAGTTTCAAATTTTAATCTATGTATAGTATCATGATGATAAACAATTGTTAAGAGTTATACGTTAAATTAGATTTCTCTGGTAATCACTTAATTTCTAACCTTGGTTACAACTTATTCTTTAAATTCTAGTTCAAACTATCTCTCGACCATGAACCGCTAGTTAAAATTCAATAATCAAAACCTAATCTAATCCTTATCCATCTAACAATAATTAAGCTCTCCCTTACAATTTTCCATACAACTATAGTCTTTAAATTCCTTAATAGAATATTAAATTAATCTCATATAGTAACTTTAAATTGACCTCTAATCCCTTTGAAAACATGACCTACATAACTCAATTTATCATATTAAAATTAAATTAACATTTGTCTATACATCTTACATAAAAACTATTTTTAACAATCAATAATTAATTACACAATTAAATAAACTTTATCTAAACGACATTACATGATTTTAATAATCAATAAGAAATTAAATCTATAACATATTAGCAACTCTATATATATTTCACACATAAAGTAAGGTTTCAAACTAGTAATTTAATTACACAATTTAAATGAAAATACATATATTAGGTGGGGCCACTTAATTTAAATAACATAAATCAAAATTAAATCTATTTACAAACTTAATCTATTTACATATAAAAATCCATTTTTAATAATGTCCACAATGGAGAGAATATAATATCATAATAAAATGTACAATACTAAACTAAATTAATTATGTTATTAAATCTGTTAATGATAAATAAACTACCTATAACTAACTATACTTAAACCTATCTATCTACAAGCATCCTATCACCTATCACCTATCACCTAACCTACATGAGTAACTAGCAACCTATAAAAAGGTCACCTCATCTCCCAAGTTGGTGGGGAGAGAATGAATACCCAAATGCCTTCTTCCAAGGTGCAAAATGCATAGGGAAGAGAGGTCTTTCAAAACTTACGCATGTTATAGAAATGGTGGGGACCATAGCAAGTAATTCCCCCAAGTGCATAACAAAGGTCAAGGTGGATGTCAGCATGGGAATTCGCATGGATAGAGGGATTAAGTGACAGCAAAGCCAAGGCATAGAAACATGTGAAATCCTCCATGGAAGAGGTGGGACCCTAAGCCTTTTCCCCCAAACTTAACTATGTTAAACTCCCTTTTGACCAAGGAATGTACCATAAGCATAATGTCAATTCATCCTACAACAAATGGGGGGAAAAACAGTTTTAATATTATATTTTTTTTTGTAATGAATATTGTGTCAGTCCAAAATTTCACATGGGAAGGAAGGAGTAATGTGAAGGATTATGGTGGGGCCCCCGAGGATGGGTGGGAAAGAATTAAGCCTCCCCAATAAAGGTTAATCATAGTATTAAGAGGTTAATTAAAAGAATGTTTAGGAGGGTAATAAAGGGAATTAGTAATGGAATCAATTAAAGAATATTCTCTGTGTAAGGGGAGGGAATTAAATCCCTCCCCATACATTTTCTAAAGATCTAAAAAATGATATGGTAAGTTTTTTTGCATATATATATATATATATATTCATGCAATTTGATTGTTTTATTTTTTTGTCAAACCTTAAACAACTACAATTTGATCACTAACATTAGGTGATTGTTTTTCATTAATACATCGATTTCCATGACTTACTATATTTAATAAGTTAACCACTTTTTTTTAAGGGTTGGAAATGCAATTATTTTGAAGAGGAAGTATTGATCTAATTAAGCTAAAATTTCAAAATTTTAAAGGAACATATAGTGTTCTTGACTTGGAAATTTAAAATGAAATACAAGAGAGATTTCAAGATTTATCAAATCACAAGGTTTACATGCTATAAAAATTATTACAAAAGGAATGACAACTTTTTACATTTTTCTCAACAAGCTATAAAATGGGATTTACAACACTTAATAAAAATGCTCCTCAATCACAAGGAGTAATCATGCAACCACAAGGTTGCTCTTTCTCAACAACACCAAAAGAAGACTTCTTTCAAAACTCATCCATATCCAACTTGATTTCAAAAAAATCTGCAATAAAATATGAAGGAAACCATGGGAGCTCACCTTCCAACCAAGGCCTCAAGAGAGACCACCCCTGAGCTTGGAGAACCAAGACTAAATAAGGTAGCACATTCCAATTTCACAAATAACATAGATGCACAACAATTTACTCCCAACCAAGGTTTCACAAATGGGCTTTCCAAACCCATTGAAGTAGGGTGAAGGTGGACTTTTCCAAGGAGGAGAATGCCATTACATTCAAATTTCTCAACAAAAGTTTTCTCCCATGCCTTTCCAAGGCTAAAATTAGAATTCCTTTCATATACACAATTTGGTCATTTCTATACCAAAACAATATTTACATCATAGCTTTATGGAACCCATACTTAATGAAATTATCCCTCTTCTCCAAGAGAAGAGACTCTCACTACAATGGAGAGCCCAACTAACCCCTTCACCCAAGGCCACTTCTTCCCTTCCCAAAGGGTGATTAATTCCTTAAAACTCCCATGAACAATACTCCCAAATCCAAAAGAACAAGAGATGAAACAAAAATCAAATGCATCCCAAACCCAACACATAACATCCACTTCTATATTCAACAACACATTACAAGATTACATAAATGAATCCATACAAGATTTACATATTCATTCAAATAATATCATGCAAAGATTAAGTGTAAAAGCATTCCTCCATGGCAAGAATTCACCAGCCTTAGTCCAAGAAAAATGGCAATAGTGTGGTTGAGAAGAGCCCTTATCCCCTTTTCCTTTTCTTTTCCAAACCTAGTTGTCTCCAAAATTGGAGAGTGGGTGAACACCCACTAAGTTTTCACAAATCCTCTAAAAAGACCCCTAGAAGTGTACCCAAGACTTATCAATTAATGAGACATGCCCTCTATTCCTTTTGTCTTACCTCTAACCTCCCCTCTTAAATGTGAGTTTAGTAAGGAGTGTGGGTCAAGTTAAATGCGTGTGGTCATCTTCATTTTCGCCACTTTTGAAAGGTAGGCATTTTAATGAGCCATAATGGTGATCTAGGTTTACTCCATAGGTAAAAAATAGCCCTAATCCAAGGTACCCCCTTAGGGTTAACTAATTTTGGCCAAAAATACACTCTAGGGTCACTTTTGACCCTTCCAAAGTACCTCTAAAGTTCAAATCCGAGTTCCAACTTGATGTGAGCCCTACAAGACATCTATATGCAAGTGGGATTAATATAACATCTTATAAGGTTTGGTGATTCTTTCCCAAGCCCTAATTTGACATGTCATCATCCACATGGACAACACAAGTGTCAAGTGACACCAAGACAAAATACACATCACATTCACAATGACATGTCCAAATAACAACATGAGTATTAATCTGTTAACACACATTCAGATTAGGTTTACAACAAGGATCACATTGCAATGAGGTTTCAATCCCTTATTGGATTAAACCTTGTCTTACTCAATTCACATGTGTTTATCTTTGATTCTCCAAATAATTTCATGGTTCTCTTTCTTGCACACTAAACTCAAGCATCAGTAGACCAAGATAATAAAATCACATGCAATATACATTTTTGATTTATAATTAGCAACATCAATCATTAACAGATTAAATTCCTTATTGCAATTTTCATACAAACAAGTTTAAAACATAAAAATTCCATAATCATCATGACATAACATCCATGAAATAATCAAGTCTAATCATGATTCGATCTTCTCATCAGTTCACTTATCTAAACATATATAATAAAAAATAACCATCTGATCTAGGTCTAATCCATATCAAAATGTAATCCACACAATATAATCATCATCATAACATAGTATCTCGAGTCTCTGTTAGGATAATCAAAAACTGTATCCATGTATCAAAACATAAAGTATCAAAGTGTGAACAAGCAGTAAGGCTGTGATGGGTCAGGGTGAGGCCTCACAGGTTTTTACCATTTGGTTTCACCGTAACCAAATTGTGGTGTTGTCTATTGTGTTATCTGAATGTGCATTTACTTTATTGTATTCTGGAATTAAAAAGAAGAAAATAATTTAATTAGCTGATAACTGATTCACCCCCCCCCCCTCAGTTATCCTTTGGGACTATTCTAACAATTGGTATCAGAGCCAAGTGCCTTGAAGAGAAATCCTAACAGCTTAAGTTATATCAGATGGCATACTTCAGAAAAAAGAGTCCTAAGTTTGATGGAGAGAATTATCTAGATTGGAAGAACAAAATGATAACACATCTAAAGTGTGTTGGACTTGACTTCTTTGAGATAGCCACACAAGTTGTTATTTCCTCTCTAAAAGACCTCTCAAGAGATGATGCTACTAGTAAACAAAAGGATACATTCACAGCTAGTGCAGTTGCCAAAGAAGCCCTTATAAGTGCACTATCTAATAGTGAATTCTCTAAGATCAAGAAAGTATACAAGACATACACAATATGGAAGTATTTAGAAGAAATGTTTGAAGGAGATATCCAAGAAAAGAATGCACACAAGAAGACATGGAAAAATAAATACAACAATCTTGAGATGTTGCCTGAAGAGAACATCAGAGCCTACAATCAGAGGATAAATGAAGCAGTTTCTAGAATAAAAAATAATGGCAGAGAAATATTAGAAGAAGACATAATGAACAAGCTGATGACTACTTTAACAACAAACTATGAGAACAAGATCAATATTGTAGATGAAACCATACAATTTTCACAAAAATTCAAGAGAGAGCCTTTGATCAATAAAATCTCTGCATTTGAGATATCAAGATTGAAGACTAAACCCAAAAGTGAAATAGCCTTCAAAGCCTCAATTCATGGTAAGAAACCTTTACACATCTCTAGCAATAATGAGAAAGAAGAAGTTGATGAAGAAATAGAAGAAATCATTGCCATGATTGCTAAAAGAGAAAAGAAAGGCAAAGGCAAGTATGAAGGATAGTTGCCATTGAAATGTTTTTCATGCAACAACATTGGTCACTTTGCATCCAGGCGTCCCACAAGAGTAAAGAAATTCATATCTAATTATAAACCAAAATATAGAAAGGAATGCTATCATGCTGAAGGTGTAACTGATGAAGATTCAGGAGAAGATGAAATTGGATTCATTTCACTTAAAGACATGGAAAAATTGCTTGAGGAAATGGACATTGAAGATGAAAAGGAAGCACAGGAGTTAGCCCTAATTTCTAAAGTAGACATCAGAACTAATTGGATCATTGATAGAGGATGCTCTCACCACATGACAGGTGATAAAGACAGACTTTTTCATCTAGACAAGTACAAAGGTGGTATGGTTAGATTTGAAGATAACACTCCCAAACCTATCATAGGCAGAGGATCGATCACCCTAGATGGAAAGAATAAGACAGATGATGTTTTGTATGTTGATGGATTACATCACAATTTACTAAGTGTTGGATAGCTACTTGAGAAAGGTTATCATTTGGAATTCAAAGACAACAAATGTATTATTAGCAACAAAGAAGGAGACATGATTGCATCAGGCTCAAAGACAAAAGGTAATGTTTTTCATCTCAATTCAGATGGAAGTTGTTTTGTTGCAAAAGTGGATGACAGTTGGTTATGGCACAAGAGACTATGTCATATCAATTTTGATAATATAGTAAAGATAAGAAATGTCAAGGTAGTTAGAGACCTTCCAAGTATTGCAAAACTAGTTGACACAATGTGCAGGGAATGTGTTATGGGAAAGCATGTAAGGATCTCTTTTAGAAGCAAGCAGAACTCAACACAAAACAAGTTAGACCTAGTGCATACAGATTTATGTGGTCCTACTCAAACCATATCATACTATGGAGAAAGGTATTTCATTTTGTTTGTTGATGATTTTTCAAGGATGATGTGGGTTGCATTCTTAAAGGAGAAGTCTGAAGCCTTTGACAAGTTCAAAATATTCAAAGCCAAAGTTGAGAATGAATCTAGATTAAAAATAAAATGTCTAAGATCTGATAGAGGAGGAGAATTCACCTTTGACCAGTTTTATGACTACTGTGAAGAACATGGAATCAAAAGATAGTTGAGTGCACCTAGGACCCCTTAGCAAAATGGGATTGCAGAAAGAAGGAACCTGATCATACTTGATACAGTGCGCACTATGATGATTGAAGAAAAAGTTGCGCACACCTATTGGAGAGATGTAGTCAATACAATAGTCTATACTATCAACATAACATAACTAAGACTAGGCATAAATAAGACACCTTATGAACTTTGGTTTGGTAATGTACCTATAGTAAAATACTTTAGAATCTTTGGTAGCAAGTGCTACATCAAGAGAGATGATGGTGTTGGCAAGTTTGATGCTAGAAGAGATGAAAGTATTTCCCTTAGTTATTATACTAAAAGAAAAGAATACAGATGTTTCAATTTAAGATTAAAGAAGATAATTGAAATTACTCATGTAAAGATTGATGAGAAGTTCATGGTTCAAGAGAGGTACTATGAATATGCACCTATGATTGAGGATGAACCCAGGCCTAACAATAAAGACACTACTATTGAAGAAATGTTTGACTGCATTGATGTTTCATGTAATGAACTTGAATCAAGCAAAGAAGTATCATAGACTATAGAAGAGGATGTCACACCAAAAGTTTCAAAATTCACATCTAGGTATCATTCGAAAGATGATATCATTGGAGATCAGAGCAACAATGTTTTGACTATATCTAAAGAAAAAAATTTAATAGTGGATGAAGAGGTATGTTTAATTTCATAGATTGAACCTTTAAATGTTGAAGATGGTTGCAAGGATTCTGATTGTCAGAAAGCAGTGGAAGAAGAATTAGATCAAATAATAAAAAATGATATATCGGAATTGGTTCCTAGACCTAGTGACAAAATTGTGATTGGAACAAAGTGGGTATTTAGGAACAAGATGAATGAAGATGGTACAGTGGTCAGAAACAAAGAAAGACTAGTGTGTAAAGGATATGCGTAGAGGGAAGGGATAGATTACACTGACACATTTTCCCATGTGAGAAGATTAGAAGCCATTAAGTTATTCTTGGACTATGCAACATTCAAAGACTTCAAAGTATATCAAATGGATGTCAAATAAGCCTTTCTAAATGGTTACTTGAAGGAAGAAGTCTACATATAACAGCCTAAAGGATTCAATCTATCAGATAAACCAAACATGGTATGTAGATTGAAGAAAGCACTCTATGGACTTAAACAGGCCCCAAGAGCTTGGTATGAGTGACTAGATGGTTATCTTACCAAGATTGGATTTAAGAAAGGAGTAGCAGATTGTAACTTATTCATAAGAGAGACACCTGATGGATTACTACTTGTTTCCATATTTATTGATGACATTATCCTTGGAGGTAATGACAAGCTTAGTGCAGAATTTGTAAAAGAAATGCAGAATGAATTTGAAATGAGCATGATTGGCCCTATAAAATATTTTTTGGGATTAAATGTAAAGCAGACAGATAAAGGAATATTTATAAATTAGTCCAAATATGTGAAGGAAATATTCAAGACTTTCAAGATGGAAGAATGTAAGCCAGTATGCACTCCTATGATAATAGGAAGCAAGCTTTCTAAAGAAGATGATTCTGTAGTAGTTGACAAGACATTGTATAAGTCTGTGATTGGAAAACTTATATATCTTACTCATTCTAGACTAGACATATCTAATGCAGTTGGCATTGTTGGCAGATTTGCAGCAGAACCAAAATAGAATCACCTAATGGAAATACAGAGCATATTCAGATATCTAAAGGGAACTATAGACTATGGTTTATGGTATCCTAAATCAGAGATTGTAAAACTTCATGTGCATACATATGCAGATTGGGTAAGTTGTATTGATGAAAGGAAGAGTACTTCTGGAGGAGTAGTATTTCTTGGAGATAGGTTGGTTTCTTGGGTAAGCAAGAAGTAGAATTGTATCTCTCAATCAACAGAAGAAGCTGAATATGTTGCAACAACATTGAATTGTTCAACAATGGTTTGGATCAAGCAGATGGTTAAATATTTTGGTATATAGGTTGATTATCCTATTTTTATTCACTGCGATAACACCAGTACTATCAACATGTCTAAGAACCCTGTGATGCATGCAAAGACAAAGCACATTGAGATCAAATACCATTTTCTTAGAGAAAAAGTTGTAGATAATGAAGTAAAATTGGACTATGTGAGCACCAAAGAACAATTGGCAGATATTTTCACAAATCCTTTATCAAAAGATACTTTTGAGTATCTTAGGGAGAAGTTGGGAGTAATTCCCTCTCCTGAGTATTATTAGATAAAGAAGCAAGAACATTAGTCCATAGTGACTGATGAATGGTTGACTACTCTACCTCTGGAGTAGTACCTGTGCCTAATTGCTTATGGCACCCTTTTCCATTGATGTTAAAGGGGGAGTGTATAGTAAGGGGGAGCATATAATCTGGGGGAGTATAAACACATACTAAGGAGCTATAGCAATGTAGAGGGATCTTTGATGAGGATATTTGTAAGGAAACTCAGGTCCGGAAACAACTTCCTACACTAATCTCTATAGGAAAGTATTGTGCAAATTCTTTTAAATCCTTACAATTTTAGATTCGTTAACTACTTTAACAAAGATATTGCAGCCACATACCATGCATACAGAAAA
>MU223547.1:4260863-4300029 GCA_018584345.1 Thuja plicata | reverse complement strand
ATCTCAAGGTTTTGTAGATCCATAACTCAAAAGCAAGAGGATCCTAAGAAATCACTATTTGAAGAAGAAGGAGAAGTCAAGTTTGTTCAAGAAAAAGAAGATTCAAGAAAAATTTGGGTTGAAGTAAGGAAGGAAAATGATGTTGACAAAGTAGTTGAAGCATCCATAGTGGACGCACCCTCTACTTCTGCTTGAATAGACTTTCTTGGTCTTAGGGGGATCTATTCTAGCTCGGGACCCCTGCGCGGCTGGTATAATCACCTCTGAGTATGCGCCTATGGATTCATATTTATAAGCACATGATATTGCAATATGCATGCATGCATTGTATCTAATGCATCATGATTAAAGTTACAAATTCTCTAAGTAATTTGTGTACGGTTGCAAACATTAAATGTAGTAGCTTTTATAAAAGAATATAAATGTTCAATATTCTTCATGCTTGCATTCAAGATCATAGAATTTGAGAGCACTAGAGCATTGAGCATCAAAGCATGAAAACATAATAGATTTGGTAGTTAAGCAAGAAGATAAGAAGTTGAAACAGAACCCTAGCGTCACACCACTTCAGATTTTTGTGAAACCCTATTTAAGCAATCATCAAGTAAGTATGGTGACTCCAGTTGTATTTGAATTTATAGAGAGGAAAAGATTTGTTCTTAAAAAGAATCCATTCAAATCCATATTGGATGATGTGGAAGGAGCTTTCTCCAAAACCCCGTTAGGTGTTGTTCACATAGAAGATATCCACACATACATTTACTGTAAGAAAGAAACAAGAGGAGATATCAGCATAGCCACTCATATGGGATCTATGATGAAACCAAACTACACATTCAAGGATGAGTTCGCGCACTTGATTGATAACCCTATCTTTGAATACTCAAATACGCACGAGTTTGACGATCCTGAATGGGTAAAGATTTTACTAAGCATAATACATGATGACCTTTACTAGATTGGTGAGGTTCTTGTTCACATCACTACAAACCTATTCCATGAATTAACTAGACTTCCTAAGACTGGACCAATTCTTCCTACTAGCAAGGATGTCAAGAAGCAAGTTGAACAAGTTTGCTTATCTAGAAGTGACAAGAGCGGGATGACAATTGACCCTATCAAGGAAGATGACATAAAGCTTCTAACTATGATACTTGGGTATAAGTTTCAACAAGAAAGTAGGTTAAATAGTGTCTCTACAGCAATAGTCCTAGCAGCTATTAGAATGGTGAATGATAAAAATCAGTACAATCTATGTGAGATATTGCACACTCAATTGATTGACAACATTCGAATCATCAAGCATGACAAGAGAAAGCCATTCAGGTTTGGATCTTTGATCATCTACTTGTACTTCCATATTGTTGGAAAGGATGCAAACCTTTACCTAGATAGGAGAAAACCCACAATGTCTTAGATTTCACTTAAAGCCACTCTAGATAGCAGTGTGAGGGACACCATGGATATGGATATCAAGACATTTAGGATCAAGATGCAAAAAAGGTTTAGACTATCTGAGAAGATAGTTGATAAATATAAGGATACCATATGTTTCATGGTAGAAATAGATTGCACTTGCATGGAGGTAGTTGAACCTAGAACCAAATGGATTCATCCTCTTGGTTATGAAGCAGAAGAACATGTGTTAGAAGGATATGCACAAGTTCTATTGTCTACACCCAAAGATCCTAATGAGCCCAGATAGGGAACTTACAGAGAGAAGACTAATACAATTGATTCTATATTATATAGTGTTGATAATAAAAGAAAGGAATCTAAGATTACATCTAGCATTCTAAGAGTACATGGAGTCACTCAAGAAGATCTTGAAAAAGCTAGAGATGCCAAGATAGCCAAAGAACTTGAGAAGGATGAAGAGATCCAAAAGAAGAAGAAAGTAGAGAGCACCTCTGCGCCCTCTACCACCATTGACCTAGACTCATCTCCACCTTCTATACCAAGAAAGAATTCTAGAGGAAGGAAGCAAGCACCCACAAATCACCCATCCTCAAGGAACACACGGAGTAAAGAAAGGAATACTAAAGCTCCTCCTGAGGTAGGATTCAGACCTAGTCTAAATGTCTTAAGTAATATAATTGTGAATGAAGGTAGAATAGATACAATTGCTAAAGTGTATGAAAATTATCAAGAGATTGATAAAATTGAGATACATTCTATGATTATATATCCTATGATTAAGTTTAAGAAGTCAGTTCTTGAACTCAAGACAGTGATACCTGACAAGTTATGGAACATACTGGAGATCATGAAAAGACATGAAATTGAGGAAGACATGAGGATAAGAGAAGAATCATTAGATAATGTTCTCCCTATATGCTTTCATGATGAGAAGGTAATTCTATTAGATCTGGTGAAGCTTCATCTTTAAACCAAGACAAGCACTCTACAAATTATGAACAAAGAGTATGAACAGATAGGAAAAGAAACTGAAAAGGCATTTGCACAAGTGTTCATGGATAGACACATGTATCCATCAATGACGCCTACTACAAAGGTAAATCCAGCTCCTCCCAAACAAGTTACAAAACTGATAATTTAGATAGCACCTATGACAGGTCCATAGGTTTTAGTGCCCACAGTGACAATAACTTATGATACAGAAAAAGACTGAGAAGATACTATAGTGGTTGATAATATCAAGATATCCATGATAGCATCTGACAAAGACATGGACAAAGTTAATAAAGAATTTGTAAGCACTGAAGAGATGTGCACTAATGATACATCTGTACAACAAGATGAAGTTCCCTCTAATGATCCAATTGACTTGAATATTCAAGATAATGAGACACCAATCAAAGAGGTAATAGTAAACATTGAATGCATGGATACCAGTCATAATATTATATTCTCACAATCCACTCAACCATCTACTTCATTTTTGTCAAGGTTAACTCCTGATTTAGCAAGTCTAGATGCATAGGGAGAAGAAGACCTAATCAAGATCAGTGTTCTTGCTATGGAAAAAGAAAAAGAGAAAAAAGTGATGAGGAACCCTCACTTTTTAGAATCAGTGAACATGTTGAATGACTTAGTTCCTACAAACAAGAAAGTAGCCAAAGTTCAATCAGCTGAAGATGTGGACAGTATTCTAACAAACTTCTAATCACATTTTACAAGCCTAGTAGACTCAGCTACAAAAATTGCAGAAGATGAATACAAAAAGGAGAGACTGAATGAATTGGTAAAGAACTTTACCTTAGACTTAAACTCTTTAAAGATTGGGCAATCCATATTGAAATAATTGACAGCTAAGGGAAAGAAAGTCATAGAAAACTGCATGGACAGAGTGAAGTTCACCTCTGAACACATCAAGAAGATAGAAGAGGCTGAGATCATGGTGGACACTATCAGAAAATTAGTTGAGACATCTACCCAAGACATGAACATATGTAACAATGTCTATCAAGGTCAGCTAGACAAAATTGAAAAGGCTAAGTTGGAAATTAGCAAGATAAGAGTCAGAAAAACTCAGTTGAGAAATGTACTTGCACCTTCTCTAGCAGTCCTAAATGAGAACATCGAGTAGATTGATGCTACCATTGTGACATATGATCAAGGTCCTTGCATGGATCTGATAAAAATGGAGAAGCTGACATATGCATTATGCATGCATCTATAGACAGTTGATGTAATGAAAGTATTTTGGCAGAAAGAGATCCAATCTCTTCATATTGTGTACCCTAAAGTCTACATGGAATAAGTATCTTGAGACTCACAATTTTTTGTACACCTTTGTCATTAATGTCAAAGGGGAAGTAATAGAGAATGTTTATATATGGAGAGAAATATATGTATATATATAAAATGTTATTATATACAGTTATTTTTTTGTGTTAAGTCATTTTGGGAAACTTGACCACATTCCTTTGTTGCCATAAATGACAAAGGGGGAGATTGTTGGAAATTTGAATCCTAGAGGACATATGACTATTTTTGTGTTGTCATCATGGCAACAAAGTCATACTAAGTTTTTGTCAAAGATAACTCAAAAGGAAAAATGACTTAGTATGGTAACAGGGCAGACAAAGATATTCAACGATCAACACATCAGCGCATGTGTGAGAGATCAAATCAGAGTATGTGCATTTAGCTATATGTTCTATGGGATGTCTACATACTAAGTCCAGACATGCATGGTATGGCATGATAGTATGAAGAAGTTACAGATAGATCAGTACACCAGCAATCCAGAAGACAGAGCATGAAAGCCGACTAGTGTTTTGATTAGCGTGAGTTATTTTGTTATGTAATGGCTAAGAACATTTGATTATATGTTTTTAATGATGTAATTATTATTATTTTAAACATGCTTAAGCCAAATTGTTTGAAAGTGTTGTGTATTATGTTTTAGGGCCGACTAGAGTCTTGTTTTGGGTCGCGCCTATTCAGATATGAACATATAAGTATGTAATGTAAAGTTATGTTACAAGTGTCAAATTATTATTCAAGAGGAAGATATAGAAGAGTAGTATGATGAAGTCAGTATATGATAAAGCTCTTTAAGAGAGTAAGAGCATTCGCACATGCACGGAACTGATCAGACAACAGTGTCATCACAGCAATTCACTTTTGATATAGTGTATATCAACTATCAGAAGGTTGTAGCCTTCATCTTATTGGGAAGTGAGCCTAGGTAGTGAGCCATATACCTTTAATAGGGTTTTTCTAAAAGACTCCTAACAGGGTCAGACCTTTTACCAGGTCATTGTACTTGCATTGTAAAGACTGCTTCTAATAGGGCAAAGGAACTTTAAGAGGTTCATTATACTAGTGAAATATTTGTGGGTACTAATTCCCACCAGGGTTTTCTTCTGATCAAGGTTTCCCCGTAATCATATCATGTGTTGTGAGTTCTTATGTTAAGCTTCATTAAATGAATGTTTGATTTATGTTTAAGTTGCTGAAAAGTATTATATAGACAAACACTGATTCACACCCCCCCTCCTCTCAGTGTTTCTAACAAACTTATCAATAAGCTGTTGATTATCCTTTGTAAAGAATTTTACATCACACAATATTTTGTACAATGAAAAAAAATTATTCACAACTTCCTCAAGAATCTCAACAAGAGAAGAAATTTCAAACTGTTTGGTAGCAATCTCTCCAGATATCTTCTTCAAGATTTTGTTCTCAAATCTTCTCTTGGAATATTGCAACAGTTTGTCATTTGCCTTAATATTTTCATCAGTAACTTTCTGCATAAAGTGAACTAATTTTTCTAGTATTGGTGCTTTCTCATTTACATCTTCCATATCAAAATATTTAACGAAAATATCCTTTATGGCATGCAGAACTTGCTTCTTCTTTTGTTCCCTCTTCATTTCCTCTTGTCTCTTCTTCCTCTTCAATACATCTTGAAGGGTATGAATCTGCTCATATGTCAAACTCTCAGGATCCCATTTAGGAATCACAATAACTTCATCCAATGTGACATTTAATCTTGGTGACTATTTCTTGTTTAGCTTCCTCTTCTTGAGCTCTAGTGAGCTGATACCCGACTTAGGTTCTATGATATCTTTTCCTTTTTTAGTACCAATTTCAATTGATGCCTTCTGAGTCAAGATTTCCTATGGGTCAGGTATACTTCCTATTTTGGTTCCAGTGGGAGTAGACGATACAGAGTGTGGTAGATCCACCAATACTTGTATAGCCTCTTATTCTGTAGGCTTGTTTGCAATTTCTTCCATCTTATCTCCACTCTCTAAAACTATTTGTACAACCTCTAAAATAGCTAGATTAGTATTGATTACCTCCTTTTCTCCTTCTTTATCTTTCTTGACCTTAGTTGTATGAATGGATGATTTCATACCTAGTCTTCCAGCTCATTCTGATCCTCAGCATCCACATTGATGATCCCTCCAAGTTTAGTGTCAATGGGACAATCCATTGTCAAATATATAGTTTTCCCATCTCCTATTTCCTCTTGCAGTTTTGTCTCAGTCTCTGCTTGATCAGTAGAAGTTTGGTCTTCCATTTCCTTCAGCTCTAAGGTGCCTTCACCTTTCTCATCGACCTTCTTAGTGATTAACATAAAAGTTTCCTTCCATATTCTGGTGCTCTATGTACTACACCTTCAACATCATTTTTCACAATTACATAGGATATTTTTTAGGAATAAACTTCCTTTGATATTGGTCAATAAACTTAGCTATATGTTTCTTGGTTAAATTAGGAATGACCTTAGCTAGTGTTCCTTCCCTTATCTATCTTTCAGTCATCAAAGCATACTATAAATTTTGTGATAAAACACCATAAATCTCTGTAGGAACAAGGTTTCCTTTCTCTATAGGTGTCATCTTAAATTTACACATCATATCTAGTAATGCTTCCTGAATCTTATGCTTGTTTTCTATGCTTTAATTCTCATACTTGATAAATTTAAATCCTGATAAACTAGCTGTACTCCTAATATTCTTGCATACCTCATCAATACTAGTCATCAGTTTATGTGATGTTGTTGGTATGTTTCTAGGTTGTCTTCTCCTCATCATCTTCTTGATCCAAGATTAGTTTTCTCCTTGGTCTCTTCTCAAGCTTGCTTGGTACTACCTTAGTTTAAACTTGTTTTCTCTTCCCTGAATTGCTCTCTCCAACATTCTTCTTTGTATATACTTTTTTTGACTCGGCTTGAGATGAAATAGTTGATTCCCTAGTCCTAGGCCAGTTAGAAATAGGAGGGCTAGCCTTATGTTTTTCTTTTCTTTCTTTAGTTGCCTTGGCAACCATTGGCTACTTCCTTTTTCCTTTCACAGTGATATCCACTTCAGGTTCACTCTCCTCTTCTCCACTAGACATATCTTCTACATATCCTATTGATAATCCCAAAGGTGTATCCTCTACTTCTTCATCACTCTCAATTCCAACCATCTTTTTTAGATTTTTGATAATTTTTTCCTTTTCCTCTCTATAGTGCCAGCCTTCAAATCCATAGAGATTTTGGATTTAGCTTCTTCATAGTTTCCAAAATGTTTGGCTGCACCATCAATTTCCTCTGCTAATAGGGCTATTATAGATGTTGATGTCTCATCAATGTTCACTTCATAAGGTAATGACCTTAGCCATGATACCCTTGGTATTACAACCTGCACATAGGTGAAATATGTGTCTACTAGGAAACAAACATCCTCACAATTTTTCTCAACTAGTTATCTAGGAATTCTACTCCTCAATCTCATCTTTTTCTTAAATTTGACAAAATATGTTCCCATCACATTGTCAAAATTATCACCTAATTGCTAAATAAATGCATTGATTTTCTGTGTAATAGGTTTGTCTATTTTCCATAGTATGTTTCCAAATGTAGGAAATGTATTATGTATGTAGAAAAATCTACAAACAAGCAGAGATCTGAACTTACACATTGAATTCTTTGCCTTTCTGATTGAAGCAAGGTTCTCGGCTACTTGCATCAGTTGAAGTTTGGCAAGGTCATAAGTATGATCCTTCTTCACAACCTTCCAAGCTTGGTCAACTGCAATGCATGGGACACTATCCAGTCGGCTTGACTAATAAAACTTATGAGCAATAACCCTAACCAAAAATTCAAGCTCCAAATCTATAATAGTAGAGATCGTCATTACTCTTTTATTCCAAATGGCTCTAGTGAATTATTCTATGTTTTCCTTACTCTGACATTTCATGGTTCTTTTTTTGTTAAGAATTGGATAACCAGTTATGCGACGGATGATTTCCTTTGTAATATTAACTAGTCCATTTTCTAGCCATATGTTCATATCATGTACATGACTTAGAACAATCTTGATCCATTCCATTTTGAAATCCCTCAGAAAGTCTAGGGCATGAGTTAACCCTCTCTCGGCTAAATGTTTGTGTTCACCTTTTAGGGCTCCATCTTTGCACAATTTGTTGTAAGATTATCTTAGCTTGTGATCACCAACGTCACTTATCTTTCACATACAACATGGCCTAATATCATGAATCATGAGTAACTTAGGTGGAATCAATGACAGGGCTCTAGTCAGATCACCCTGGATGGTGCTCTCAAGAAATACTCAAAAATTAGGAGGTGCACAGGTGTCGCTCCTTACCAATTGAACTTTTAGCAACTCCTTCTCCATACCTTTCACTGCTATAGATGAACTAGTGGCCATGATTTTGAAAGAAATAGGGTTTCAAAGATGATGAATAGAATACCTCAGCAAATGTTAAAATTTGCACTTTTACTTAGGATAGCTGACGACACACTGTAGAAGTCTTCAAAATATATTTGAAGAAATCATGTTTGCAAATACTTTAACAGACTGTAAATTCTCAATCGCAACGTGAAAATGAATAATGAATGACTCATTCCTTTATAGGCTCAAAAGGTCAAAAGTTAGGTTCGTAGTAAATGTTTTGTCTATTGAGTGAGTGCCAAGTAGTTTTCCTCGGCTAACTCACAAAAATTCTCTATCTCTCGATCACAACCCATACCAGCTCAACATACACTAGAGAACTTGGTCTCAGTGTTCAATAATACTATTGCTCGGTACCTATAGTGCATATTGACTTTGCTAGGTACATGTCTCAAAAATATGTCCTGATGCATCTCAACATATGCAGATATGGACTTTTTCACTTTATATGTTAGGAACTAATAAAAGATATGAGATATAAACACAGTTCCACACATACCATTTTTTTTAATTAGTGATGGTGTGATCACCTGATCCATTAGATTGGGTGACCTCAGCTTTAGTAGCTTCACTGTTGCTTGGTTCTATTTCCTTATCCATGTCTGGTTCATCTGTGCTCTAATTTCTTCAAAAGTAGGATTAGGTACCCTTGTCTTGCAATCCTTCCTAGTGTGACCGATTTTCAGACAATTATAGCAAACTAGGCTTCCATTCATCCAAATCTTAGATTTTCCTCTGAAATGTGTATTAATCTAGTTTTCTGGAACATGTCCATACTCACCATAGTAATGACAACTATGCCATGTGTTGTAATCCCAATTGTAAGTGTTACCTTTCCTTGGTGCTTTTGCTTGTGCCTTTGATGTCCATTGTTGTTTAGCATTAGATCTGCAATCTTGTTCTTTATGTCTAAATTTTTGATAGTTGTAACAATTCCCATTGAATCTAAGTGCGGGAGGTGCATTATTTTCCTTTTTCCAACATTCATGTCCTTGATGTCCAAACTTCTTACAGTTAAAGCACTAACCATTGAACTTAGGTTTAGGATTGGAATTACCATTCTTTCTTCCGCAGATGTTTGTTGTGTGTCCTATTTTTCCATAGTGTGGCATACAGGTTTGATGTTCTTTGAATTTGTATTCCTCTTTTCACCAATATTACATGATTCTCCTTTCTTAGTAGATGTATGTTGTTCGGTGTGACCTAATCCAAAAGAATCTTTAGATCTCCTTGATGCTTCCATCAGGTTTTCAAAATGAGTCAAAGCTTCATTGGGTCTGTTCAATATTTCACTAAGTTCTTTCTCATATCTCAATTCATCTTTCAATTGACGGTTCTCAGATCTCAAATTCATACTTTCCATGTCTTTCCTATTGATCTCCTGATTTGCAAGTAACAATTGATTCACCATGTCAACCTGATTATTTTTCATGATTTGTACATCATGTGTCCTTTCATCAAGTATGATAGTTATTACTCTTTTATCTTCTTCAGCCATAGCTTTGTTATCTTCAACTTTCTTCTTTTGTTCCACTACTTCACATAGTCTTATTGTTTGCATTTCTTGTTCTCTTTTTAGGTTTTTAACTTCTTCACACAATATATTGTTCCTTTCTAGTAGATCTAAAATTGTTGCATCACTCTCAATAGAGTTTCCATTCTGAAATAGATTTGCGGTGTCTTCTTTGTGATAATGAGTGTCATTCATTTGTTTGGCCAAATATTTCCTAGATATCAAGGACTTTCTCAGTTCTTGTCTTGCTGTCTCAAGCTGATGTAATGCTAGCTGAATTTCAATCTTTTGATTCTCATTGACTTTACCCAATTTTTAAATCTCCATCTCAAGATCTGTACACTCAAGCCAATTAAAACCTTTTGTAGGAGAACTAAGCTCTGATACCAATTGTTGGAAATACAATATGGGAAAGCAAGATACTAAAAGGGGAGGTGAGTCAGATCTTTAACTTTTTGTCACTTAAAACAAACTGATCCACAATCATGCATAAAAGTAATTGATCTATCATCTAGTAGCATCCATGATAGTAAATAAATAACAAAAGACACAGAATATGGTAACCCAGAAACCCAATAAGGTCAAACTAGGGTGGGGATGACACCCACAAAAATATTCACTATTGCAGCAATAAAGTGTGCCTGTTAGGGCTACAAGATTTTATCACAATTTGTAATCTACCTGGTTAAAGGTCTGCCCGATTAAGAGCTACAGATCAATATAATCTACCTTGTAAAAGGATTTAAACTTACAACAAAGTAAGCACTCGGATAAGAGATTTAGAAAGGTCTGTTAGAACCACTCTATTAAGAGATTTCACCTGATACACGTGTTAGAATGTCTCAAAATCTGATCCTTTGATATGCACTCTGATGTTGATAACGGATCTCCTCTTTTCAATACCTCCTCTGATCTAATAATTTGATATATCTTTACTCTGCTTCTCACTATGCTAGATTTATGCTTCCTCTCTCAAAACAACCCTTCGCACATCTCTCATGTATGTATACACCTTCTCTCACAATACTCTAACAATTAGGGTAAGAAGCAATCTTAATATACTTTAAGGATCTAGCAATTAGATCTAGATCAATGATCAGGATCAAATTCTTATGCCATTTGGACAATCCAATTTTCTAATTGGATCCATGCCATGTAGTAGGATCAAATAATTAAATGCGTAATTCTCCAGTTGAAAATATTAAATGCTTAGATAAGTTGGCCTAGAATAGTTTACCTTGAAATTGGCATCATTCTTGACATACATAACAAAATTGTCTTGCTCAGCACAAAAAGACTCTAGCGCTCGACATGGACTGAACTTGGTAACCGTGTAACTTGGAAGCTATTATCTTCTTGACAACGACTGTGATGGATAGCTCAACCTATACTAGATAGCTCAGTCGCAGTGATGACCGGCTAAAACTGCCTAGATAAATGACTAAGTGTGGGAAACTAATGATCAACAAAACTTAGAGATCAACAAGATATATAGCCATATATATAACCAACATTAATATCTTTCAAGGTGAATTATTATCAAGAAGAAGTGAGTTTACTACAAATAATACTTAAAGACAAACCCAAAGGGGGTTGGACCTAAATTCTTGGGGGGGTCATCTTTGATGTCCTTGCCTATGTCACATGCAGAGACTTCATAGTTTAACACTTTAATTTTGAACCATATTATCCTAGTTTCAAGTGACAGTACAAATCTTGTCATATATTTATAAGTATATGTTTTATATGGAGCAGTTACGCATAGGTCATATCATACTTTTCCAACAGTCCTAAACCACAATACTAACATAGTAAAATATGTTTCCTTAAGCATGAGTTGTATTGAATATGCCTTGCACTATATCCATACAAGAGATTATTACGACTATTTTGTGTACTGGTTAAAGGTAGTTTCAAGGAACCTTGTTGAAGCGCACAAAACCTTCCTACCCAAAAATGGAACATGCATGTCAACCATGCCCATAGATTACCCTAAAAATCATATTAGTTTTATCTTCCACTATTGATAGGCTCAAGTTAGTCTACTTGACTCTGCTATAATTACCTTAAGGTCTAGCTTATTGCAACAACACAATGATGAAAACAATCAATGATAACATGATACTATTTTTCATGCCCAGAAGTTGGGCAAAAACACACCAATAAATTTTTAAATTGCACTAAAATAATGGTAGACTACCTCAAACGTATAGCAAGTGCACGCAAAATAGTGTAGAGGAGAAACAATAATCTGGGGAGTCATACAAGGTGGGATACCTCATAGCACTATCCTATAGGGATCCTTAACTGGTTACATCGATCAACATGCAAATCGAGATAGTTTGTTCAAAGGTCAACTAGAGTTGACTGAAAGTCAACTGTGCTCCAAAATATGTGAAAGAGGGTTACTATGGCTCGCAAAGTCCAAAGGAAGGCTTAGGCATGAAAAACAAGATAGTTGACTAGCAAGTCAACCTACATTGACCAAAAATTCAACTATCTTAGAAAGTCACAAAATTAAAACCTAGGGGTCCAGAGATTTCAGGGAACACTTGGTTCAAAAATTAAGGCGATCGGTCAAGGTTTGACCATGGTTGACCAAAATTCAACCATGCGTAAAGACTGGTAGAGGGGATAGAATAATAATGTCTAAAAGCTATATTTAAATAATTAAAAACCTAACATGACAACAAAACATTAATTACTATGTCTAACAATAATAAATTTTTCCCTTACATTTTAGGGATCAAATTAATGCTTTAAATTTTAAACCAAAACCCTTTATAATATTTCAAATTGCAAAAAATTGAATCTAATTAGTTAATTGTTTTAATTTTAGAAATAAATCTAATAGTCAATATTAAATCCCTTATAAGTAAATTCAATTAGATCACTATTATAACAATATTTAAATTACAACTAATTTATCTTAAAAACTTCTTATAAAGAAATCTTTAATTAAAACAAATTTTAAACTAAATCTAATTTTATTTTAACATTGTTAAATCTAACTTATCAATAATCAAATCATATTATAATTTATATCTATAATACGAACCTAAATCAAAACATTATGTAACATATTATAATCTAACAAAGTAACTCATTTATAAGTCTATCGTAACAGATCTAAATATATTAATAATCTAATTTTAACAAAGGTTATATATTAAAATCCTGTCTATAAACAAACGAGTACTCTAAACCCATCAAATTCTCTTTTAAATGCATTTCACAATATTTAAAATTCTTACACTAAAACTAAAAACAACCCTTTTTAAAAAAAAAAAAATCTTAGTAAATATATATAAATGAAAGAGAAACTTTAAAACTAAAATTTAGGACACTAAACAAAAAATTTACTCCCTTCCTTTTCATTGCACAAGCCCTAATATACTTAAGACGTAGGAGAGGCGGCAAGGGATTATCATGGCGGCGAATAGATTAACAGTGGGCGGCGGATCCGCATGGCCGCTTAGCGGCGGTTTCTTTTCCTTCGGCAGTGGTATGTTTCGCAGTGGCGAGGGGGCGGTTGTTAGAAGGCCGCAAGGGTGGCAGCACCGGCAGGTTGAGGGAGAGGAGCAAGGGTAGGGCGGTGTAGTGGTGGTCAAGGGAGACAAAGGGGAGGGGCATCCGACGTCGGGCGGCAGACCCTCCCCACTGTACTATGCATAGGGGATGGCCCACGCGCAGCGCGACCCTCACTACACAGAGCTACGCTGAGGGTTTGGGTGGGCTTCGGCCCCTCCCAATATATTTTTTTTTTTGTTAACACAACAACGCTCTGCGCTTAAACTGAACCCTCCTCCATATCTTTTTTAGGATTTAAATTTTATTTATATATATATTTCTTTTTAAGGTTAATTAAATAACATTTCATACACAAACTATGGTAAAGCAAAAAATATATAAAATATGACTAGTGAAGTTTTGTCTGAGACAAAACAAGGGATATGTCCTCTATTTTCTTTTTGAAATATTATTTGGCCATTAGAGTCTATATTTTATTTACTACAACTTAGTGAAAAAAAATATTAAATTTGAGCATTTTGAATTTTATTTTTTTATTTTTCCAGCAATTGCTAAGTGTAAAATTAAAAAATTTTGTTTCTCAAGAACATAGTACAATAAGTTAATTTTAACTATCCATTTTCTTCTGATAGTGAATAGCTAATTCCATTTAGCAATGACATAAACTTACAAATAGTATTTTTTCTAAATTATCGGAACCTCAAAATTATAAAATTGTAAGAACAGTACTAAGATATAATTTACTATAGTGAAAATAGTTTCCTCACTCAATTAGAGTTTTAGTGCACTCTAAGGGATTTAAACTTTACTATAAGTAACTTTTATGCCACTAAACTTACATAACATAATTGCTCAAATATTTCTTCTTAACTTCAAATGGGGAGTGATTATATATATATATATATCACATTGACAAAGTGGATGGAAATTTTCAAGCAATATGGGTTGCATACACCCCTGAAAGTCCTTTTTACAAAATTGAAATAATAAAATCCATAAAATCAAAAAGGTTACAATTTTCTCCAAGGACTCATTACAACTTTGAATACAATGAAATTTATCCAAACAATATAGGTTATAAATCTCCTTGATAGTCCTTTTTATTAAAACTAGAAATAATGAAATATTTAAACAACTAAGCTTACAAATGACCATTTTAGAGTTGTTCCCATCTTCCACAAAAGGGTATTTTGCAAGCTCCAAGATCTAGCTGAAACCTAATGGATGAGGTTAGACCGTGGAGGCTCACCTCCCAACCTAGGCCTTTGCAAGGCCACCCCCAAGCTTGGGGATCCAAACTGGAATGGTTAACAGATAGGAAAACACAACAGGCAGACAAACAAACTAAAAAACTCATACTTTAGAAAACTTCCCAAAACAAGAATAAACAAAAGGATAGGTCTCCAAGAGACCTTCCTGAAATAGGGGTAGTGGTAGACCTCACTGTAAGAGAAAACAGAGGATCAAAATGAATACACAAGCCTCACATGGACTTGAAAAAGACCACCTTCACAAGGTGCAGTCCTAAAATAACCTCCTTATGCTTCCTAGGTGCCCTCAGGCCCTTCTTGGAATCATGGGTATCATGTTACCTCATATTTTTTCCTCCACACATGGGAGACTCTACTCTAACAGAAATAATTTCCATCTACCCCTTCAAGGTTAATCTTCCCTCCCAAGTGTGAGTGTGCCTTGAAGACCCATTCGAAATCCAATCACAAAATACAAACATTATAAAACAAAACATTAAATTTCAATTCTGAAAATAAAGCTTCAAAACACATAGGACTCCATTAATGCAGCTTCAAGCTCAAGAACACACATAAACAAAATTAAATTTCTTTATAGAGATCCAACCTTAATCCAAAGCTAAGGTGAGAAGAGAAATGGTGTTGAGCTATCCTTCCTAAGCTCCTTCTCCAAAAGCTCCTTCAAACTAAATTTTGTCTCTAAGGGTAGAGAGTGGGTGAACACTCAATTCATCATAAATCCATCCCTAAATAGTCAAACCCCCAACAATAACATTGCTTAACCCAAAGTTGAGGTGACCCTAACCAACCCTTAACCATCCACTTGCCTAACTCTCCATGGGTGAAGTCAAATGAAACATGGGTAGAAGAGAGAGTGAGGTTAACCAAAGTTACACTCCTCTTAAAAATTTGCTCAAGACTGAAAATGACACTTAAAGGGAGCAATAAATGAGTTTAGAGACTCATTAATGATAGAAAATGACCCCTAACCCATATGGTACCAAGTTGGGTAACTAAAACTAACCCCGGTTACCCCCGGGAACCCAAAAGGCCCTCTAAAACTAACTCTGAAGTTAACCTACAGATTTCTAAGTCAAGAAGACTTTCTAGAAACTTCCAACCCTAGGGTAAGCTTGGGTACTATTCCTAGGTAACCTTAGTTAACCCTATAACCAACCCTGGTTCCCTTTACTAGCCATGTCAACATTAAATTACAACAATTGTGAAATTTGGCACATTAAAATATAACAAATGATATGACTCAATCACATGAACATTTACTAATCTATTTACACACATGCAAGCCATGTTTATGAAATAACCACATAAACAATGAGGTCCATGTCTCTTTATATAGACAAGACCTTGGAAAGCATGAACATTTACATAGGTTCCAGTACTGGGTCCCCAGTTTAGATCCATGGTCAACTTTTCTAGCACACTCAATGCACACATCAATAGATCCAAAACAACATGATATGAAACATAACATGAGATCAATAATATGCATGCATATAAACCACATTTGCATTAGAACTTAAATAACCTAGCATCAATTTCCTAAACCAAATTCATCATATTACATTTCTACATTTTAAATCCATATAAGACATCAACATAAGCTGAAACTGAATCAGAACATAAAGCATCTCAAAAGTACCCTGATTACAAAATCA
The DNA here is from genome assembly GCA_018584345.1 of Thuja plicata. Taxonomy (NCBI): domain Eukaryota; kingdom Viridiplantae; phylum Streptophyta; class Pinopsida; order Cupressales; family Cupressaceae; genus Thuja; species Thuja plicata. Next base: position 4,283,900 of record MU223547.1, on the reverse strand, counting down.
GATGCTGAATATATAACATAGGATTCCATCGATCCCAAAATACGTAAAAGTCTTTAATAGTGAAAGTATGTCAAAGCATAAACTACATAAAGCATGAGTATCAAATAGTAAAACTATGATAGTCGAATGTAGGTCTCACATCCACCCCCTCTAGGCATGAATTTCCTCCTGGAGTTCATCGAAGAGGTGAGGGTACTATGATCTCATCTATGTTGTGTCCTCCCAAGAGGAAGTAACCTCATCATAGCAATCCCACTGGACCCTAACCTGATTCAGATCTCGGCCTCGAAGGCCCAATGTCTGCCAAGCCAATATACGAATTGGCTGCAAAGCCAGCTACCCATCTGACTCCACCTACAAGGCATCCCAATCTATCACATGAGAATCATCATAAATATAATTCCTCAGAACTGAAACATGAAACACATCATGGATGCATGACAAGCTAGGTGGCAATGTTAAACCATACGCAACTGGTCCTATCCTCTCAAGGATCTCAAGAGGTCCAACAAAACGGGGTTCTAGCTTAGAGCCCTTTCCAAAATGGATTGGAATCTTATGTGGTCGCACTCTCAAAAAGACTTTGTCTCTAACTAGATAGGCTCGATCAATTCTCTTTTCATATGCATACTTCTTCTGCCTATCTTGAGATTCCTCAAGCCACTGTCTAATCAAGGTCACCTGCTACTCTATTTCCCTGGCTAGCTTAGGACCAATGAAGACTCTATCCTTGATCCTATCCTAACTGAGTGGGGTCCTGCATGGCCTACCATAAAGAGCCTAGGAGGGAGGCATGCCCAAGGAAGTTTGGTGCCCATTATTATAGGAAAACTCCACTAGATGTAGGTATTCCTCCCACTGGTTCTAATGGTCCATGATGTACATGCGAAGTAGGTCCTCTAACACCTGATTGACCCTTTCGATCTATCCATCTATCTCAGGATGACAAGCTATACTGAAGTTGAGTCTAGTACCTATAGCTTCCTGAAGTTATCTCCAAAAGGATGAAATGAAGAGAGATTCTCTATCTGATACAATCTTATGAGGTACACCATGAAGTCTGACTATATCTCACAAGAACACTTGTGCCACTGTTGGTGTGGTAAAGGTAGTATGTATGGGTGAAAAATGAGCCACCTTAGTCAACTTGTCGAATGTCACCATGATGGCATCATGGCGATGAGAAGACATAGGAAGACCTACTATGAAATCCATAGATATGGTGTCCCATTTCAACAATGGTATCTCATGAGGCTGAAGGAGACCACATGGATGACCGTGTTCTTCCTTCACCCTTTGGCTCTCTAGGCATCTAGCTACCATCTTTGCAATCTAAAATATCATACTGGGCCAATGATATAACTATCTCAATTTGGCATGCATCTTCTTCACTCTAGGATGCGCTGCATAAGGGGCCCTATGAGCCTCAAGCATCACAAACTCATGCAATCCTCCAGAAGAAGGTATATAGATAAGTCATCTATGATGCAAAATTCCATCAAACTCCAAGGTATACTCTGAAAACTTCCCCTCAAGGGGTCTCTAAGATCGAATCAACTCACAAACCTCTACATACATCTCATCCTCCTGTAAGTTATGAAGAATGCAATCTCTCAAATCCATGTCAGTGGACATAGAAGAAATTTTGTGTCATCCTGTGACCACATTCTCTTTCCTTTTGATGTAATGGACATCAAAATTATATTCACATAAGAACTCCATCCATCTCCTCTACCTAGCATTAAGGTTAGGCTAAGTGAAGATGTACTAAAGACTCTGATGGTCTGAATGAAGTTCCAACCGATGTCCTAAGAGAAAATGTCACCATCAGACTAAAGCATGCACCACTACTGCGAGCTCAAAGTCATGGGTAGTGTAGTTGAGCTCGTGATTCTTTAGTTTCCTAGACTTGTAGGCTATAGCTCGCCCACCTTGCATAATGACTACTCCTAAACCATCCAAAGAAGCATCTGTGCAAACCATAAAGTCTAATGAAGGCTCTAGTATAGCTAGAATGGGTGCACTAGTAAGTGCTCTTTTGAGCTCCTAAAAAGGCCAATCACACTTCTCAGTCCACTCAAACTTCTTTCCCTTTCACTGAACAGAAGTAATGGGGTGTGCTACCTGAGAGAAACCATTAAAAAACCATCTGTAGTAACTAGCTAAACCCATGAAACTCCTAACCTCGGTCATAGTGGTAGGTGATGGCCAATCCATAATGGCATCAATATTTGATGGTTCTACTGAGATCCCATCACCTGAAATAATATGGCCAGGGTACTTAAGCTCTGATCTAAAGAAGGTACACTTCGACAGGCTACCATATAATTGGTTGTCTCAAAGACACTACAACACTTGCCTCAATAGTTCCTTATGCTCTTTCTCATCTTTGGAATATATCAATATATCATCGAAAAACACAACTACAAACTTGTCAAGGAAGGTATAGAATACTCCATTCATAAGATTCATGAACATAGATGGAGCATTCGTAAGACCAAATGGAACCACAGTGAACTCATAATGGCCATATCTAGTGCAGAATGCAGTCTTGTTAATATCACTATCCATGATCCTCAACTGATGGGAACCCAATTTGAGGTCTATCTTTGAGAAGACTCGGGCACCCTACAACTGATCAAATAATTCATCGATCCTAGGAAGTGGATACTGATTCTTTATGGTAACTTTGTTGAACTGTTGGTAATCCATGCACAACCTAAGCGGTCCATCTTTCTTCTTTACAAAGATAACTGGTGCACCCCAAGGAGAAACACTAGGATGTATGTGTCCTTTCTCTAACAGTTCCTCAAGCTATATCTTGAGCTCATTAAGCTCATTAGTGGCCATCCTATAAGGTTCTCTGGAATCTAGCTCAGCTCCTGGTACAAGATCAATGTGAAATTCTACTACCCTATGATGAAGCATACCAAGTAGCTCTGACGGAAACACATCTGCAAACTCTTGGAGAATGGGGAAGTCATCAAGAGAAGTTTCCTTCTTTGTCTCTTCTTTCCTATCGCTGATGGTGGATGCATACAACTGGCACCCCTTCCACATGCATCACTTAAGTTGCATGGTGGAAATCACATGGAGGGATACATGCCTATGAACCCCAGTAATAACTATATCCATACCATCATCATCCAAACATTCGATCATCTTCTTATGAAAATATAGCTTTGCTCTATGGGAATTAATCCAATTTATGCCAAGAACTAGGTCGTAAGATCCAAGGGGAGAGACTCTGAGATCAGCTATGGTGGTCATACAACCAGTCTGGATCAAACAATCCTTAACCATCAAGGTCACAGAAACTCTAGCTCCTGAAGCTAACTATGCTTCCCATCTAGCCTCTTGTCTAGCTGCCACTTGCCCAAAAACTCTCCACAACTGATGGAGAAACAAAGGAGTTAGTGGCTCCAGTATCAAATAGAATAGTAACATCACTACCTCTGATCTTACCTGAGGCCTCAATAATGGTAGCTTGGTGCTCTTCCTGGCAGTTGTCCACTGTTGCAAAAACCATGTGGGACTTCCCCCTATCCCCAATTGTAATTTTTGAAACCGCTGCACGCTAACTACCACCCTATAGGCACTCTCTAGCTAAGTACCCCATGGCACCAAAAGTGTAACATGACCCCGTGACTGAACCTAAACACCAGGAGGCCTAGAATACTGAGATCCTACGATCCTAGATGAATTGCTATAGCCACCGCTAGAGGTCTGCTGAGTCTGAGCTGGAGGGGTTTATGGTGCTTGAGATCTCTGGTCCTTCTTAGGACCCTGTGACTGCCACTATTTGGGATTAGAGCCCTGTTGAACCTCTGGTAGCCTCTGTCACTAGTTCTTCTTAGATTGTTGTGGTTGCTGCTACTACTGTGGGACCCTAAATTTCCTTGTAGAGTTCCTCTGATTCCTGTTCGACAGGGTTTCTAATATCTAGAGGCTTGCAATGAGGTATTGTGGTTCTGCAACCTATTCCTCTAATCTTGTGGGCCCTGGACTATCTCTTCAGCTGCTAAGGCCCTGTCCACCATGAACCTTAAGTTCCCTGAAGGTACCATGCGTACCCTATCTGAAATCATGAGATTTAATCCCTTGATGAACCTATTCACCTGCAGCTTCTCATATCCAATGTATTCAACAAAGGATAGGAGGTCAAGAAACTTGCCCTCATACTGGGCTACTATAAGACCCCATTGCCGAAGGTCATGGAACTCATCGATACAGTATTGTATGAACTGTTCTGAAATATACCACTCTCTGAAGAGCTCGAGGAAAGCTCCCCAAGTGAGGGTATTAATGTCTATGAGTCCCTTGGTCTCCTCATGCCTCCACCAATTGGATTCTGTGTCTCTAATAAAAATAATTGTGAACCGTGCCTTAAGGTTTCTGCCATAATTTCGCAACCCAAAGCACCTTTTGAGGCTTAAAAACTAAGCTTTAACTCCTGCCCCATCTGCTTCTCCTGTGAAGGGAGGTGATTTAAGCCTCATCAAATCTGTGATCTGATTCCTAATATCAGGGGGTGCTCTATTGAGTCTCTATGCACCTCCCCTAGGAATACCCCCTGGCACTACAATAGACTCCTCTTCCTGATCTGCATGATTCCCTCCTACTCTAGGAGGTGGGCTCCTACTTCTCTCTCTTTCGTAGTTAACTAGTGGCATGCGGTCTAAGATAAGCCCGACCAAATTTTGAAAGGCCAACAATAGTGCTGCATTAGGATCAGGAGGGGGTTTAGGAGGTGGACTCTGATCCCTCCTATGATCCTCTACTTCAGGTCGTACCTCGACGAGTGTTGCAGGGACACATCTCGAAACACGCCCTTACTGACGGGCCTGATGAGTGACATGTGGCATCCTACACATGCAAGACAAATTTAGTAACAATGTACTGGGTTAGGTTCCCAATGTTGCTAAACCTGACTTTGTTACCAAAATGTCATGCCCAAAAGTTGGGAAAAAACACACCAATAAATCTTTAAAATGCACTAAAAGAATGGTAGACTACCTCAAAGGTATAGTGAGTGCATGCAAAATAGTGCAAAGGAGAAAAAGTAATATAGGTAGTCGTACAAGGTGGGATACCTCATAGCACTATCCTATAGGTATGCTTAACTAGTTACATCGATCAACACACAAATCGAGATAGTTTGTTCAAAGGTTAACCAGAGTTGACTAAAAGTCAATTGTACTCTGAAATACATGAAAGAGGATTATTATGGCCCGCAAAGTCCTAAGGAAGGCTTAGGCATGCAAAACGAGACAGTTGACTAGAATGTCAACCTACATTGACCAAAAAGTCAACTTTCTTAGAAAGTCACAAAATAAAAACCCAGGGGTCCAGAGATTTCAGGGAATACGTAGTTTGAAAATTAAGGTGATCGGTCAAGGTTTGACCATGGTTGACCAAAAGTCAACCATGTGTGAAGACTGGTCGAGAGGGTAGAATAATAACATCTAAAAGTTATATTTAAATAATTAAATACCTAAATGACAACAAAACGTTAATTACTATGCCTAACAATAATAAATTTTGCCCTTACATTTCAAGGATCAAATTAATGCTTTAAATTTTAAACCAAAACTCTTTATAATATTTCAAATTGCAAAAAAATGAATCTAATTAGTTAATTGTTTTAATTTTAGAAATAAATCTAATATCCGATATTAAATCCCTTATAAGGAAATTCAATTAGATCACTATTATAACAATATTTAAATTACAATTAATTTATCTTAAAAACTTCTTATAAAGAAATCTTTAATTAAAACAAATTTAAACTAAATCTAATTTTATTTTAACATTGTTAAATGTAACTTATCAATAATCGAATCATATTATAATTTATATCTATAATGCGAACCTAAATCAAAACATTATGTAACATATTATAATCTAACAAAGTAACTCATTTATAAGTCTATCGTAACAGATCTAAATATATTAATAATCTAATTTTAACAAAGGTAATATATTAAAATCCTGTCTATAAACAAATGAGTACTCTAAACCCAACAAATTTTATTTTAAATGCATTTCACAATATCTAAAATTCTTATACTAAAAATAAAATAAAAAACCCTTTTAAAAAAAATAAAATCTTAGTAAATATATATAAATGAAAGAGAAACTTTAAAGCTAAAATTTAGGACACTAAACAAAAACTTTATTCCCTTCCTTTTCGCTGCACAAGCCCTAATATCCTTATGGTGCAGGAGAGGCAACAAGGGATTACCATGGCGGCGAATAGATTAATAGTAGGCGGCGGATCCGTTTGGGTTGCTTAGCGACAGTTTCTTTTCCTTCGGCGGTGGTATCTTTCACAGTGGCGACGAGGTGGTTGTTAAAAGGTCACAAGGGTGGCGGCACCGGTGGGTTGAGAGAGAGGAGCAAGGGTAGGGCAGTGTGGTGGTGGTCAAGGAAGGCAAAGGGGAGGGGCGATCGATGTTGGGCGGCGGAGCCTCCCCACTGTGCTATGCACAGGGGGTGGCCCGCGTTCCATGCGACCCCCACTACACAGAGCTATGCCGAGGGTTTGGGGGGGCTTCGGCCCCTCCCAATATATATATATATTTTTTTAAAACAACAACGCTTTGCGCTTAAACTGAACCCTCCTCCATATCTTTTTTAGGATTTAAATTTTATTTATATTAATTTCTTTTTAAGGTTAATTAAATAACATTTCATACACAAACTATGGTAAAGCAAAAAAAATATAAAATATGACTGGTGAAGTTTTGTCTAAGACAAAACAAGAGATATGTCCTCTATTTCTTTTTGAAATATTATTTGGCCATTAGAGTTTATATTTTATTTACTACAACTTAGTGAAAAAAATATTAAATTTGAGCATTTTGAATTTTATTTTTCCAGAAATTGCTAAGTGTAAAAAAAAAAAAATGTTTCTCAAGAACATAGTACAATAAGTTAATTTTAACTATCCATTTTCTTCTGATAGTGAATAGATAATTCCATTTAGCAATGACATAAACTTACAAATAGTATTTTTACTAAATTATAGGAACCTCAAAATTATAAAATTGTAAGAACAATACAAAGATATAATTTACTATAGTGAAAATAGTTTACTCACTCAATTAGAGTTTTAGTGCATCTAAGGGATTTAACCTTTACTATAAGTAACTTTTATGCAACTAAACTTACATAACATAATTGCTCAAATATTTCTTCTTAACTTCAAATAGGAAGTGATTACATTTTTTTTCAATATATTGATATCACATTGACAAAGTGGATGTAAATTTTCAAGCAATATGGGTTGCATACACCCCCGAAAGTCCTTTTTACAAATCAGAAATAATGAAATCCATAAAATCACAAAGCTTACAATTTTCTCCAAGGACTCATTTCAACTTTGAATACAATGAAAGTTGTCCAAACAATATAGGTTATAAATCTCCTTGATGGTCTTTTTTTTTATGAATAGAGGCATTTACTATTAATATGTATAACAAAGTACAGTATTCACAAAAAAATCCTGGGGGATAAAAAAATCACCCCACAAAGCCACTCAACATCAAGCCAGAACAAAACAACTATTCATAAAAAAAATTATTATAAGAAAAGCCCTCAAGCTGCAAGAGCAGTAGCAGAAGAGGGTGGAGGATCTTTATCTGGCAGATTGCCCCACACATTGGCTCCAGGGGTTTGGTCGGGAGGCAACCACCCATCTTCAGATAGTCCTTTTTTAAAAAACTGGAAATAATGAAATCTTTAAACAACTAAGGTTAAAAATAACCATTTTACAGTTGTTCCCATCTTCCACACAAGGGTGTTTTGCAAGCTCCAAGATCCAGCTGAAACCTGATGGATGAGGTTAGACCATGGAGGCTCACCTTCCAACCTAGGCCTTTACAAGGCCACCCCCAAGCTTGGGGATCCAAACTGGACCGGTTAACAGACAGGTAGACAAACAAACTGAAAAACTCATACTTCATAAAACTTCCCAACACAAGGATGAACAAAAGGATAGGTCTCCAAGAGACCTTCCTAAAATAGGGGTAGTGTTAGACCTCACTGTAGGAGAAAACCAAGGATCAAAATGAATATACAAGCCTCACATGGACTTGAAAAGGACTATCTTCACAAGATGCAGTCCTGAAATAACCTCCTTATGCCTCCTAGGTGCCCTCAGGCCCTTCTTGGCATCATGGGTATCATGTTACCCCATGTTTTTCCCTCCACATATGAGAGAATCTACACTAACATGAGTCATTTACATCTACCCCTTCAAGGTTACTCTGTCCTCCCAAGGGTCAGTGTGCCTTGAAGACCCATTCGAAATCCAATCACAAAATAAAGACATTATAAAACAAAACATTAAATTTCAATTCTGAAAATAAAGCTTCAAAACACATAGGACTCCATTAATGGAGTTTCAAGCTCAAGAACACACATGAACAAAATTAAATTTATTTATAGATATCCAACCTTAATCCAAAGCTAAGGTGAGAAGAGAAATGGTGTTGAGCTATCCTTCCTAAGCTCCTTCTCCAAAAGCTCCTTCAAACTGAATTTTGTCTGTAAGGGTAGAGAGTAGGTGAACACTCAATTCATCCTAAATTCCTCCCTAAATAGGCAAACCTCTAGCAAGAATAAGGCTTAACCCAAAGGTGAGGTGATCCTAACTAACCCTTAACCATCCACTTGTCTAACTCTCCATGGGTGAAGTCAAATGAAACATGGGTAGAAGAGAGAGTGAGGTTAACCAAAGTTACTCCTCTTCAAAATTTGCTCAAGACTGAAAATGACACTTAAAGGGAGAAATAAATGATTTTATAGGCTTATTAATGATAGAAAATGACCCCTAACCCATAGGGTACCAAGTTGGGTAACTAAAACTAACCCTGGTTACCCCTGGGAGCCCAAAAGGCCCTCTAAAACTAACCCTGAAGTTAACCTACGGATTTCTAAGTGAAGAAGACTTTCTAGAAACTTCCAACCCTAGGGTAAGCTTGGGTACTATTCCTAGGTAACCTTAGTTAACCCTATAACTAACCATGGTTCCCTTTACTAGCCATGTCAACATTAAATTACAATAATTGCCAAATTTGGCACATTAAAATAAAACAAATGATATGACTAAATCACATGAACATTTACTAATCTATTTACACACATGCAAACTATGTTTATGAAATAACCACATAAAAAATGAGGTCCATGTCTCTTTATATAGACAGGACCTTGGAAAGCATAGACATTTACATAGGTTCCAGTACTGGCTCCTCAATTTAGATCCATGGTCAACTTTTCCTGCACACTCAATGCACACATCAGTAGATCCAAAACAACATGATATGAAACATAACATGACATCAATAATATACATGCATATAAACCACATTTGCATTAGAACTAAAATTAACCCAGCATCGGTTTCCTATACCAAATTCATCATATTACATTCCTACATTTTAAATCCATATAAGACATCAACATAAGTTGAAACTGAATTAGAACATAAAGTATCTCAAAAGTACCCTAATTACAAAATTAGGTGGTGAATATATAACATAGGATTCCATCGATCCGAGAATAGGTAAAAGTCTCTAATAGTCAAAGTATGTCAAAGCATAAACTACAGAAAGCATGAGTATCAAAATAGTAAAACTATGACAGACGAATCTAGGTTTCACACTATTATCTAACACATTCCTCCATAACATAATATTGAAAAAAAATTCTAAATATTTGTTCTATCAAAATATGTCTTTTATGGAATAATCTTGTAAATCATCAAATAACTTCATTAATGTGTCCTACCATATCATGGGTAAGGGATTTTGATATTCTATGCATATGATAACTCTATAAAAATTATATCAACAATTATAAACAAAATATCTAGGTTATTCAACTAATAACTTCTGAAAGACATAACCATTAAATGTCCTATGTGATGATTAGTAAACCAATATTGTGGATATTCTTGAATTCTATTTAAAACAAAAAGAGTGTAAAATTGATAACCAGAATAAATTCTAAAATGAGACAATGTATTGGGCAAAGAAGTCTATCTTTGTCTTGTTTCATCAAACATATAATATTTTAAGAACATTGTTGTTGAGTGAGCTACTTCTTTATTTTTTTTATTTTTTAAAGAAAAAGTGGGCTAGCCACTGAATATATTTATTAATATAATATAATATAAGCTGGTTCAAGAGCTCATCTAGGAAAGAACCAGCAAGAAAACCCAGAATCCTTTCTCAAATACAATATAGCAAAGAGATGTTGTGACAATACAAAATATTCGGTTAATTCCATTTGAATACAAAATCACCGTCTAACAATGTCAAGCAACATTTCATTATACACATTCCAAATTTTTTAGACTGGTCGGTTCAGCTGATCGGTTGTGCTCGTCAGTTCTGATACAAAATATGTTTTGGTTGGTTATGCTTTTTGGTTCAACTGGTCGATAATGCTCGTTGGTTTCTCCTAGTTGGTTCTATTGGCTCTGCTGGTCGGTTCTGGTACAAAATTTTATTTAGTTGCTAGGTTCTGATACAAAATCTATTTTGGTCGGTTATGCTTGTTGGTTTAGTTGGTCGGTAATGCTCGTCAGTTTCTCCTGGTCAGTTCTATTGGCTTTGCTGGTCGGTTCTGGTACAACATTTCTATTGTCAATTGAGCTACTTCTTTATTACTTCTCATTATTTACGCAAATAGTTTTATTCTAAAAAAACAAAGTAAAAAAAAAAATTGTATTTACTTTCAATGCAATTATCCTCCCATATATTATATAGTAAAAATAGTATTTACAAATACAATTATATACTCTTTAGAAATACATTTATTCTATTTTTAAATTAAATATGAATTCTTTTAATGTTGTAAGTAAACATTTTATAAAGACAAAAATATATTCTAAAACAATTTTAAAAATAAGAAAAATAAGAAAAAAAATTTAAGGAAAATGAATTTACTTAGTTTGAATAATTTCTTTTCTATTCTTTACTAATTAAAGAATAGTCTTACCTTAGAAATAAGATATGATGCTTTTCCCTTAAGATGAGGTTAGCTAAGGTAAGGAAGTTCTTCATTTCATTGAAACTCAATATAACAAATCACTCTCTCATTTGTCCAACGCTCAAAGGTAATAGAAAATGCTTGAGCATTAAGAACGATGCCCTAGTAGTCATTTCATGCACAAAATAAGAAAAGCATAGTTTTTATTATTTTATTTTTCTGTGTAATTCGTTACCAATTACTCAATAGGAACATGTACTAGCGACAACCAAAAGATTAATTTTTACCAACATAATTTTTTAATATTTATTAGCTGATAGGCTTCCAATGGGGAGAAACCCATGACCGAAAATGTGTCTTACGCTTCTTTTCCCAGTGGCGATAAAAATTTTCCAGACAGTTTTTGTTTTTGTTTTCGACATTTTCTGGAACAAGTGTCTGCCATAAATATAGAATGACACACAAAGTTCGTTTGATCTGCTACTTGATTCTTGGTTAGCGGAAATACTTTTTAATTTTGTGAGCTCCTTTCTTGGCATCATCTTTTTCTGTTGTAGCATGGTCACTAACCCTTTCCATTTGTAAGTGGAAATTTGGTTATCCTTCATGTCTATTTGTGGAAACTATTTTGCATAGTATCAAGCGGCCTCAAAATTTTGAGTTGCACATGATAATTCTACTCTTTGATTTATGCAAAGTTGGTCTGTGTAGCTTATGTTAAAAGGCGGAAGTTTCCATGCCTACTAGCTCTGCAAATGCCTATGCGCCATTAATATTTTTGTATGAAAAAGTGGTCAAAATAGATCAAATTAAACTATATATTCTTACTCGAGGCTAAGTAGTTAATTATTGTTTTGTAGCAGATGAAGCTCTCCATTCTTGCTGAAGATGGTCCTGAAGTGGCTCAAGCATACCAAAATCGCCGAGTTGAACTAAATTTTTTTCATCTAGATAAATTCTTGTTGGCCTCAGATTCCCATGGATGATGAGAGGCACACAATATTACATCGTGAGATTGAGTGGAAGGAATAAATTATGGAGGGAGGAAAGGGTCAACCGCCCAGACAAACCTTTCCATGCATTTTTTGAGCTTTTCCGAATACTCATTTACAAGTGTTGGAAAGTGATCAATTTTGTATGATGTGATCCACTTTTTGGTTGTCATTTATGGAAACATATTTGGCATACTGATTGATTCATTTATAGTTAAGTTTTGTTGACTCTGAAATTGGCTAAGTACAGAAGCCGAATTACAGAGGTATTTTTAGTATTGAAGATCGAGATCGATGAGTTATGGAAAGTGAGATTAGAGGAAGATAGTATGGGGTATGTGTGACCTCCACCTAAGATTGATTATGGTTTGGTGATGTTTACAGTAAGTTAGAGATATTTGAAGATAGACAGACATCAGAAGAATAGTGATACAGAGCAGCTCGATAGAAGCGATGATTCAGGGAGCATGACATGGACTCTTGGCAATCAGAGTTGGATTATGATTGTTGATAACCTATATTTTTATTATGTAAGTGTTTTGACTATGCATTTGATATTTGATTTATTAAATGTATTTTGTATTGAGAGCTGACTATGTAATATTTGTATTTGAGAGCCGACTTGGTAAAGAAGAAAGGTATATATGTAAGGTCTTTTTGTTGATCAAAGAGAGAGTTGTGTGAATAGAGCTTTGGATATGATATGGAAATGGAAGAGAAGAGGATTGTTGGTTGTATTCCTAGTTTTGTTGGTTGCCCCAAATTTTGTGTCTTCATGCCAATTTCTTTCCAAAATCAGAAAGGTTTGTCTCATTTTTGAAATACCCCTATGAAATTTCTGTGTTGTTAGGTCAAAATCCATTTTAATAGTGCAAAAAACCAAAACCCTAAGCCATCTTCTAAGTCAAAATGTGAAAAAGCCCTAAAATGACAATCAAGTTTCTAATTTTGCATTACCTTTTTGAAAAACTTAAGTCATGTGCCTTTTTTGGGTAGTCGCCTAGTCGCTTGATCCTAGAAGCATATTCCATTTTGTTATGAGACTTGGAAATTAACTGTTGTCAGGATGTCTCTGGAAGAAACATAATATTCCTTATTTGTTATGAGACTTGGCGAAACCCTTCAGTCGCAAAGTCTCCCAATGCAGAAGTACGTCAGCAGCCAACATCTAAACAAACAGTTAAGTCATAGTGTCACGCAAAGAATCTAGAAGTTAGTGATTTTTTATGAGACTTAGCGATTGCTTTAGTCATGGAGTCTCCAAGTAAAATGACAGTTAAGTGGAAGATGTCAAGACTTCATGACAAACCATGAGGTTTAGAGTATATGGCAGTTAGGTTGTCACTGGATTAAAATGCCAAGTCAGTGTTTAATCAGTGATTCAGAGACAAATAGTTAAAGGAGACACATGTCCAAAATGAGCAGAATGAAGGCTAGTCATGTGGTCTCCCAAAAGGAAAAAGTCATTTGGCGACTAAGAGACTAAAAGGTATAAAGTTATATATTTTGACGTAGTCTCCAAATGATTTAAAACTTTTAAAATATACTCAGTGACTTAGCATAGCCATCAAATGTTAAGTGTAATAAGATCAACGGTGGTCATTAAGTCTCCATCAAATCTGCATGAGAGTAAAAAGTTCTCGCGACAAAGAGATAACCTTTAGTCGCATAGTCTCTGAATTAAAATCAAAAGGTAAAGGTTGTCGTGTAGTCTCTGAAAGAACTATCAGATAGCATTTTTAATTAGCGATTGGGCGACTAAGGTTAGTCACGGGGTCTCATAATGGGAAATAAACACTCAGTGACTTGGCGATAATAGTTAAAGGCAAAGATAAACTTTCAGTCGTGGGGTCTCCAAATAAAATCTGAGTTAAGCATTTCATCTAGTGACTTTGATTCATACAGTCGTGTGATCGCCAGAAGTGAACTATGGTTAGCCAAGTAAAGGAAATCACTCAGTTGCTAGATCTCCAGGAGAATTGGGAGTTAAGAAATTTTCTCAGCGACAAAGAGACACTACACAGTCGCGTGGTCTCTAAATATGAAAAATGATAAAAGGCGGCAGTTACTGACATGACAACGTAGAGATTTAATGTCCAATGAGAATCTAGAAGAGTAATTGTTGTATAAAAAGGGTAGCTGAGATGTCTAACGAAGAACCAATCATATGAAGACATGTCATCCTCTTCAAATTTTATAAGGGTTTTTCTGAAGACACACTCATATGAATTTGATTTCCTATCACAGTCATGAACTACGGCTAGGATTTCAATCAATTCCACAGCATGTTAACTTGAAAGAAAAATTTATTGTCTTTCTAATGATGAGCTATGTACTTGGGAGAGTTGCCATAAAGAATTGTTTGCAGGTTCATTTTCACTTATCAAACATCCAGAATTACAGAGTGAAAAATTGCTAGGTCTTTGTGTTCACGAGGTAGAAATTGGTCATTTGCAGGATAATTCTCTAATTGTCAGGCTTTTTGAATTGCTAGCAGTGCACTGAGAAGAGTAGTGAGTTCTGAGAGGATATTTGTTTCAATATCGGTAGGAGAAAACAAAGAAAGATGAGTAAAGCAGTCAGTGTGGCTTCTACCAGAGAAAAAAGTGATGAATTTGATGATGATGCTAAAGGGAAGAGGAATTTCTCTGATGAGTTATTGAAGTTGTTGCCAGGGTCCACCCAAAACAAGAGGGCAAATGTAAATTAGCTGGCAGATGACTATTGTGAGATCAGAGATGCTCGCACTCTAGGATCCACAGGTTTTTCTCTATACAATTATTTTTATAATAATTCTAATAAGGCCATCCCAGTGTCAAACCCTTGGACTTGTGGTCTTGCTAGGTTAGTTGTCCCTGATGTCTATATAGATGTAGACTTGTTTCTAGGTCTTGCTAGCCACTATGATGCTTTGTCTAGGACAATTAATAAAAATGATGGTACTACCTTATCGATTTTAAATAGGAATTCATTCATGCAAGCCTTTGGCCTATACAGTACCATGTCTACCAAGATAAATATTACTAAGCAAGAGGAGAGGTATAGGTTAAAACCTGGTGTTGCTAGGGGTCAATTGTAGAAGCATATGCTTAAGGAGGTTAGGAACCATCTTACTCCTATACCTGGGACTGCACCCTACTGCTTTAAGGACTTACATTTCTATATTAAGTATATTGCCTATGCTTTATGTAGAGTGTTAGGAATAGATGGAGGAGTAGAGAAAATAAATGCTGGAATTTTGATGATGGTACTAGACTTGCAAGAGGTGCATTCTAGCACCAGTTATGACTACATACAGTACATTATTGACAAAATGCATGAGGGATTTGTTGCGGTGTAGAAGAAAATGAAGGATCCCAAGGAGAAGGAACCTAGGCTCTTCCATTATTCAATCTTGATGCATTTGTTATTACATTTTAATTATGGGATTATGAGTGTGAACAACTTGAATCCTTAGAGGATTTTCCAGGACTGACCTAATCCTATTTAGTTTTGGGTTAGGATATGGAATTATAAATCCAAGGACTGTGACTTTTGTGGATTTGAAAATTGGATTGTATATCCATTAATGCATAGCATGGGTATCAGCAAAACCAGACTCCCAGTAAAGGTGCGGTAGTTGTTAAGACCTTGTGAGTATGTAGACAAATGGGAGGGTGATCACAACTAGGGAGACTTCTTTTTAGAAGAAAATTTTACCATGGTTAGGGTATATGGATGCACACATCCACCTCATATCCTACCCTATCATGTGCCATCCAAAGTTGCTGCTATGGAATTCATTTGGCAACTATTATTGACAGATAATGAACATTTTTCACCACATAGGAAGGGGGCCTTAACCCCTAGACAGTTTAAAATCTTTAACTTTACCATTGGAAAGGGTTCTATTGATCAGGTGAGTGCATAGTTGGAGAGCTGCAAGATGAGGGCAACATTATACAGGTATATTGACCCAGAGGGATTCATTGCAGAAGCTGGGAAACTTCTGAATCCTACCATCCCCAATACAAATGTGTATGGTTTTTGTGTGGAAGAGGATACTACAAGAAATCTCCTTAATGAATATGAGATAAGGACAAGAAGAGAAAGATTTCAAGAGTTAATGAACTTGGAAAAGAAAATAAGGAGAAATGGATTATCATTTGGAGGGTTTTACCCTGACTTACCTTATTTTGACAAGATCAAAGCTATGCTTGACAATTTTTATATACTCTGTGAGCAGTTGGATAATGTTTTAGATAAAAAAGGAGGAAAGGAGCCTGAATATTCAGAATTAGAATATGAGAGTGATAGTGATTGTGATTATGCTCATCCACCTCAATTTGATCAACCTCAATAGGATGTTGCAAAGGCAGCACAAGTACAAGGAGAATAGGGCCACATCATTGACCTAACTGAAGTGTCACAGCCAGATGATGCAGAAGAGCCTGCTACAAAGAGGCAAAAAGTTGACCCTAGTCAGACTTCCTCTGTTAGGAAAGAGAAGAAAGGAGATAGAACAAGTGCCCTCATTCTTGGAAATAGATTATATGATCATAATCTAAGGAAGATAATTAGACAGGGAAAGAGGCAACAACTTGATTAGGAAGAAAACATAGAGTTTCCTCTTAAGGCATGCATTGATGAGAGGTTATTACATTAACAATAATTTCTAAGTGATGATAACTTTATCAAGACTGATGAATTTAAAGACTTTTTAAGGTGGCATAAGAAAGAACAAATTAGGGCACAATTGAAGATAGATGGAGAGGAAATAGTTACAAATGAGGCTTTGCTAGCTTTGCAAGCCTATGATCCTAATAGTGATGATGTCTCTCCAGATGAGGCAAGGAAAATGGTTTTGAATAGTGGTATTTTGCTTGCTGAAGGCTGGGAATTAGCCTCAGCATTCATTATTGATTAGATTAGAAAGCAGCCAGACCTCAAATTGGCCAGTGAGATTCAGATGGGAGACATGATAAAAGGATTTGGATATAGTCCAAAGTCACATGCTTTTTCCATGTGGATCTTATGTCCTAAGGACCAGAAGCCTCAACTAATAAATATTCAAGAGAGCATGGTGGGGAACCAAATGGTCTAGACTGTGTAGAATACTAGAGATCTTGAAATTTCTTAGATCATGACTCATTGGGCACACTTGAATGAAGACAAGAAAAAACAATTGTCTGAGAAGTGTAGCATTTTGATTGAGGAAACCAGTGCCCTAGAAAAGGATAGGGAATTGTGCCACATAAAGATACATCAGCAAGATAAGGTAATCACAGAGTTGCTGAAGCAACTAGAAGAAAAACCTAAAGTAGTTTATGTGCCTCCAGAACAACCTTTACAGATAGAGGAAAAGGCAGAATCAGAGGAAGTGGCTGAGGTAGAAGATATGGGAAAAAAGAAAATTGAGATAACCCTGAATGCATTAAGACACATTCTATAACATAGGATTGATATACTCAAGGAAAAAATAGATGTCATCCTAAATGCTTACAATAAATTGCCCACCTTGCACACAAAAGTGATAGGGTACATTTCCATTTTAAACCCTTATTTTGTTAATTGGTCTCCTGGGGTCCAATTATTTGAAAAGCTTTCCTACTTGCAGCCTCTTAGGTCGGATTTACTTGAAATTGTGACAGAGGTGGAAGATGAAATTAAGAAGGTTAATATAGCCTTATCTTTCTTTAAAGGCAAGCTAAATCAAATTGAGGCAAAGTTGAGCCCATTTTCTCTAGAGTTTAATAGATTTGTTCCTCCATTTGAAGGAGAAAATGATCAAGTTAAAGCCTTGGAGGCTTGGATGAATGAATTTGATAGAAAAATGCCAAGCAATGAGGCATTTATTTTAGGATCCGATTTATATTTGGAAGGATTCAATAAGATTTTGGATGAAGCCTTCAAGGTAGAAACTGACATGAATAAGTTCTTAATAGATGTTAAAAGCATCACAGATGTCAGATGGGAAAGACAGAAGGTGCAACTACAAAGTACAAAGAATTGTAAATTGCCTATAGAGGATGAAGTGATAGCATGGGACTTGTTGACCAAGCCTAAGAAGAAGAAGTCTATGGTAGTAGAGGAGGAAATCTTGGATGAAGAATGAAGGGAAACACTTAGCGCCTGATCATTGAGCACAGGGAGGTTAGTTATTACTGAAGATAAGTGTAAATTAGCCTGTAATGGAAGTCACTTAGTTTCATAATGAATATCAGATGCTATCCTGAATACTGTCAGACAAAGGCACCAAATTCCAGAAGAAGACAAAGAATATAAGATTTCATCCCCTATTTTTGTCTCTCCACCACTTCTACATCCTCATTTTTTGTCTTTTCTGTACTTTTAGGGTTAGGTTCCTTAAA
Source organism: Thuja plicata (assembly GCA_018584345.1). NCBI lineage: Eukaryota > Viridiplantae > Streptophyta > Pinopsida > Cupressales > Cupressaceae > Thuja > Thuja plicata. The sequence continues at coordinate 4,265,557 of MU223547.1, read as the reverse complement.
CCATCCAAAGCTTGTTGCATCCTAATTTTAAGGATTCCAAGATGGTTAAGAACCTATAAATAGATCAAGTTTTGTAATTGTAAAGGGAGATGAAAATATATTGAGAATCAAACTTTCTAGATTTGTGTCTGTCTTCAAGCTTTTTGAGCTTTTTATGTATTGAAGTAGAAACATTTGAATAAAATACAGTGCAACTTTACTCTATCTTATTGTTGTCTCTTTATTTTGTTGTGTATGCTCTTTTATGTTTAAATTTTTAAGGCATTTTTAAGCATATTGGTTACAAGGTAGCTATTAAATTGCTTGCAAGTTTGTTTCAAGGAAAGAACTAAGTTTTGTGAGTAATTTCAGGAGGCATAACAATATTTAAGGATTTGATACAATATTGTAGAGGTGACAAGATAGTTTGTAAGGCATTTTATCCAAGTTGTATGTAGGTTGTAAGGCAGCTTACAAAATTTTGTTTTGTTTTTCTGTGGATCTTCATTTATTGATCTTATAAGCCCAAGGATAGGCACTGGTCTAGGAATTGTTTTGGTAATCTATCATCATCCAAATATTCAATATTATTTAAATCAATTACTTTCAGAATATTTGTGTAAAATCAATTGTACTCATATGAGATTATAGTTGAAGTTTGTTGATTTCTTAAAGAGTAAATCAATAGATTATTCCTCCTAATTTCATAAGAATTATAAAAGGAAAGAAAGATGAAATTCCCTATTATGCTGCTATCTGCTATCACTAAGATATTGATTTGGATTGTCAAGCTTTTTCTCAGAATTGTCATAGTTATCTGCATTGTTATATACATGTCCATATAAAAATAGAGCATTCAGCACATAAGTAAAATCCACTCTAAAGATAGTGTTAAGTCAGTAATCAGTCATAGGTAAGACCTTCCTGAGTCAGTGGATCTCAAAAAAGAAGGAGGTGATAATAGGTATCCTCAGTGTTATCAGAATACCTCATCAAATTGTGTTTTCTCTTGCTTGAATCAGAGTATCAAAAGCATTGTGAGTCATAGGGTTGTTTAAGTATTCAAGCATCTTTAGAGGCCCTACAAGAAAAAATTCTAACAAGGATGACAAGGATCATTGAAAAACTATGGCTGAAACTAGCTAAGCATTAGAGATGCTTGTTTTGTTCATTACTGAGAACATTTTGTGAGAGAACTATATTGTAAGAGTTGTATGCACAATTGGCTGCTAATAGGGTGTTGTATACATTTAACAAGGTTTTTATTCCTCTAAAAAGGAATTGTACTATGTAATATTCAGCTCCTAACAGGGATAGGTCTTCTAATGAAGGAAACTATACTTTAGTGCATTCTTATGGGTACCATCCCCACTGGGGTTTTCCCCTGGTCAAGGTTTCCTTGACAACAAATAATGGTGTTATGATTACTATGTTATTTTCTTATGTTCTTTTCATTTATGCAAGTTTATGGATTATTTATAAATGGTTGAAAAGTTATAGTAAGTGTTGTAATACTGATTCACCCCGCCCTCTCAGTATTACCTAATCCTAAAAATTAGTATCAGAGCTTTTGGCCCTTGGAGAGAAAGTATAATAGCTTAAGGGAGATCAGAATGGATTTAGATAGTTTGCAAGAAAACTTTGATGCTACACTTGAAGACCTTGATAAAGAAAAAGAAGAGAATGGAGAACTAAGATTCAACATGCAAAGAGCTGAGAAATTTATAAAGAAACTTAGAGACCAGCTTGAAATTTCTAGAGTTCAGAGACAAGATCTTGTGGTTTAGATAAATGAAGATTCAGAAAAAGACAATTTAGATCAGATGAAGCAACTTGAAGAAGAAAATGAAACCTTGAAGCTTGAGAATGAAGTCGTGACTAAAGAAATTCAATTACAAATGGATGATAAGAAGAATATTGAAGATGCTTTGGATAGTAGAAATGTTTTGATGGAACAAATGAAGAATGGGGTTGACAACTACAAGAACAAGTATCTAGAACTCGAGAAATACAATCGGATCATAAAAGGAGAACTTGTTCAAGAAAAGAAACACATTGAGAAACCTCACACTAGCAGTGATTTGATCGAGGAACAAAGTGACAGACATAAACCTAAAGGTGATATGACTGGTGTTGGATTCAATGAAGTTGAATGTTCTAAGAAAGAAGAAGAGAAATCTGATGCAAAGATTATGCTAAAAAACCTACTATTGAAGAACCTAGAGAGGAGATCAGACCCTTCAATGGCAGATGCTTTGGTTCTAACAAGTTTGGACACATGAAAAGAGATTGCAGAGGTAATACCCCTTTTAAGACCTTTTTTGGTTATTTTTTTAATTGTAATGGATATGGGCACAAGAAATAAGAATGCAGGAAACCTAATCAATCTAGATATAGACAAGAAAATTTAAGAGAACCTATAGTGAAACCTACATGCTACAAGTGTAATAATCTTGGGCACATTGTGAAGTATTGTAAGCTAAAAGTAAATCAGGAAATAAGACCTCCTATATGTTACAAATGCAACAATCCAAGTCATATAGAAAAGTTTTTCAGTTATAATGGAGTAAACAACAGAAGAGTGCCACCTTCTATGAATACACAGAAGAATGAAAATGATATTGGTAAGAGTGTTGCAGATTTAAAGAATGATTTTGATAGTTGTTTTAAGAAAGCAGAGGATAACAGTAGTGGTAAGATATGGAAGATCAAAGAGACAAGTGAGACATTGGTTCAGGGAGAGACAATAGATGCTACTAGATCTTTGCTTGATGGTAACAAAGTAGAATCAACCTAATTGGCTGATCATGGCCTTAGGGGAGCATTGGATGAAGATATCCAAATATATTCAGCCCCTAATTTTGTGGATTGAGCTCTAGCGAGCTTAGGTATGATTGTGGCCAACATCATGTAGTATATATTTAAGAGCGCAACATTGGACGATTCTTATTGTGTGATCACGAGATTTATAGTTGACTGGATAGTAATGGGTAATATGAACTTTTGATGAATTAAGATTGTATAAAGCACCATATGATTATCTATTTCCTTACCATTTGACGAGAAGCAACCTAAGGAAATCAGAGAGTATAGAGATTCATTCTATCCTACAATTGTTGTGTGTGATCAATTGAAGCGAATACTTAGAAATTAGCGTGTAAGAGGTATTTACATCATCTAGCTATGGATTCACATATTATTTATGATGTTGTAGATCGACCTAGATAAAAATTCAAGAAACATCCTTTCAAGTCTTGTGAAGAAGACCCTAAAGGAGAATTTTCTCAAACACCATACAGAGTCTTACACATAGAAGACACTAGGGCATACATTCATTGTAAGTATGATATACTGGGTATTGATGAAATTTCTACTGAGATGGAGTATATGATTGACAAAGGTATTATGAGAGATGAATACAAGAATGTTGCTCAATTGAGCATTATGAAAATTTTGAACTTATATGAATTTGACAAAGAAGAATGGTTTAAAATATTATTGAGCAGAGTACATGATTAGTTCATTTGGATATGCGAGCAACCTATTAAGAATTGTAGTGAATTTTTTCATGAGATTACTAGATTGGATAATATTGGAATCAGTCATGTAGCAGAGAAACATGTGAAGAAGCAAGTTGAAACCCTAACACACTCAAAATGGGAAAGGCGAGCTATGTCAGTAAGTGAGATTGTGCAAGAGGATGTAAAGTTGATTGCTATGATACTTGGTTACAAATTATACTATAGTAGTAGACCTAATTAAGTATCTGCATGAGTTATCATGATGACATATAGAATGGTGAAAGAGAACACTGTATAGAATCTATGCGAAGTGTTAGCACAACAATTTCTAGAGAATGTGAAACTAATAAAGAAAGATAGATCAAAGACCTTTAGATTTGGTTCATTATTGATGCATATGTTCTTACACATATTGGAAAGTGACAGTACAAGCAATTGTTATTTTTTCATTGCTGTCAAAACTTAACTGGTGAGACTATTGTTATCTGTTTGAGTACCATATCTATTGTTGATGAAGAAGATTTAACAAGAAGACCAAGTGAATGGTTGAGTTAGGGAAACTAAAAGGGTATTTGATCAGTTGGCACTCTGGAAAAGTAATTTGTTGTTTATGTTTCAAAGACAGTTTTTCTGGTTGTTCTGTGCCGAGCAAGTTTGTCTTGTGCCAAGAAAAGTTGCTTGTGCTGAGAAAAGTTTCTTGTGATGAGAAAAAGTTGTTCAATGTCGAGCACCATTGAAATTGTCGAGTGGAAACAATGATGTTGGCCGACTTCCAGTAATTGGATTAACGATGAGATTTGAGATCTCTGTCCGACTTAGTTAATTTTATTGGGATATGTAATGTTAATTAAAGATTGATCCATGTCATTTAATGTATGGGTAACCGTAATTAATGGATGGTTTCAAGATTTAATTAGAGACTACTTTGGAGAAGTAAATGTAATGCAAAGATGGAATGATCCATTGGATTTGACCTAACCTAAGATCTATGATCTTGTTTAAGCAGCAAAAGATTTATGTGACCTAGACAGAGAGGTATATGATAACCTCAAGGGGTTATTCATTGTGTGTGGAAGAGTGTATGTGTATGCAAGAGGTTTGCATAGTTGATTTACTGTTTGGCATGATCTAGTAGAGAAGGCAAAAGGCAGAAGCAGAAAGTTGCATGTGTGATTGCTTGACGGATTTCCAAGA